>QKQZ01047746.1:2577-16696 GCA_003595255.1 Solenopsis fugax
CTCTCTCTCTCTCTCTCTTTGAAGAACTAGCTGCTTTGAAAATCACCATCTTGAAAATTTTTCTCGATCTTACATTAAAGAGTTAAAATTGCTGTTTAGTCACGACTACAGTTATATCTCTCATTATTTGTTGTAATTTATGTATTAAAGCGTAAAGTTTATTTTTCTCGCAAGGACCGAAAAATCCGATGTTCTTCTCATTTTTCGATGTTATACTGCAGAAGCGATATGAAACGGAGACGCAGAGATCAGATGTTTGACCGTAATCAGGAGTTTCAAAGTGTACCGAGAAATCGCGTTATCTTGATATCCAAAAGCGCGTATTCGGTGACCGGATGGATCAGAGGTGCCGCCGTGTTGGCGCAGGAAACGGAAACTGGTGGAAACAAAGCCTCGGCAAACAGACGGCATCTCACAGGGTATAGGGCAAATAACGCGCGTCCGCACCTATTGCTCTCGCCTCGGTCGTCGGTCGCGACAAATATTGTCACGACCGGAGGCAGAGGTGAAAGAGGGGAAGCACCACCTCTCGTTTCGGACTGGGGGACCCCGACCGATAGATTAGGACACGGGCACGATACTGTAAACGACGTCGCAGCATGCACGCACGCAGCGTGAAAGATAACGAGAACCGATCGAGACAGGTCTTGTCGAATTAGCAGGTAGGTCCGAGCAGCGGCGTGAGAAATCGCCAACCGTCGATCCCGAGATAACGTAATCCGAAAGGAAAATCATGAATGGGACCCGGCCGGGAAAATGGAAGAACGCCATTTAGGTCTAAATATTTACGAACGCGAGCGGAAATGACAACGGTGAAACTTCTTCCCGACCTATTTCTCTGATGGAGTATACAAAATAATGTCGCTACCGCGTAGTATCTTACGTAAAAAGAATATGCGTTGTATAAAAAATATGAATTATCCATTGGCTTTCTCAGTTTTACGATAAACTTCGCAATAAACATGAAGAACATTACTTCATAATTTGAAGAAAAAAAAAACGCGTGAATTGTATCAATATAATATTTTCATTCATCTCTTCTTTTTATTAAGGAATAGATTGATTACATCTTTATTCGAGAAGTATAATTCGTTCCTGATGAAATACGGAATAAAAAAATATACGCGATAAAGTTATTCATTCAGTTAATTCCACATAAAAACATATTACGAATAAAAATATGAATCAAAAATAATACTGAGGACATATGTAATTAAACAGAAAAGCACCAGAAATTATTAAGTGAGCGAATATTCTTTTTATGTGAATCAGAAGGAAGGATAGGTGCAATGTGTTCGTAGAGTGTTTATAAAGTATAAAACATCGACAAGAATTTGTCGTGGATTTTCTAAGTTGGCGGCTGTATATACGATGATAAGTGTGCCCTCAGTAATGGCGGTCACATCAAAGCTTTACTCGCGTTCTTCGTCGGCGTGAAGTCGCGACTCGTAGATACGCGGACGTGCCTAATGGAAAGGTGTGTGTGCACACACGACAATGTTTCGTATCTCTTAATGGTCGTTTCACAATCGTTTTCTAAACGTATGAATTTTGCGTTTTGAAATATCGCGTCAGAAGCACGAGCCAAGATGCGCCGACAACTTTACAATCGTTTCAATAAAGACAGACAGCGTTTCGAACTTATCCAGTCTTTGCTAATAAAATAAAATTAAATGATTAGAAAATATGCAAAGACGCTGTAGAATTCTTCTTAATGATCTATTAAAACGTTTCCTTTTTTAATCTATTCGAAAGCAATGTAAATTTAATCTAATGTCTGCAGCGTTGTAACAAAATTATTATTTTATGAGTAACAGACAAAGGATGAATTTTTCTTACCAATTAAGAATTTTTTCAAAGGATTCTTCTCTTCGTGTATTTATAATTTTGATTTGCAAAAATATTCGAATTAGATTACGGAAAATATCATTCATCATTCGTACAATGCTTTCATATTTTATGTTTACGGCAACGGCAACATCACGAGCTTACAATCCTGGATTTACTAGCTTTTATTACACGTTATCATCTACGCACTTGTTTTCGCGAGGAAAAGCCACCGATGCTATAACGCGAAAGATTAACTTGAGTATTTTCGCAGTTTATGTTCAAATGCCGCATATCACCGCCGATTTGTGTCGCTAGTAGGAAAACTACGTGTTTTCGATTTTTACATTCTTGTATTATTTTAAAAAACCATTAATATTTAATAATATTCTACATTTGCCATTAAGACGATATCTAGAGTTTAATTAAAGGCTAAAGTTACAAAAGTAATATTTAAATTAATGCAATTTACATATCAATAATGCAAATAAATTTGAGTAAATTCAGTAAATTTTAACTCTTTGAAGCACATGTATGTCACAATTTTTAAAAATTAAAAAAATTAAAACAAATTTTATTTCAATTTCTTTGCAATTTCATATTTAATAGAATTTTGAATAAAAAAATCTGAATCTACTTAAATCTGAAGTGAAAATTTTAAAATTTACAACGGTTGACTTAATGTGCTCAAGGTGCAACAAATTTTGGTTTTATTTAAAATATACTACAGTAAAATTTCCTCTAAACGTCACATATAACTGAAATTTGATAAAATCGAGGTTTTTTGGGATCACTGATTTTGAATCCAAAGTCAAAATTTACAAATTCTTAAAATACAAAATGGCGGACCAAAATCGTAAAAAATCATATATTTTATTGATTTTTTTTTCGTTTTTTATATTTTTGCAAACAACTCTATACGCATTTGAAATTGAATTTCTCCACATTTGTAATCAGCGGCACCAAAAACCTTTCTATTCCAAATTCATTTCAAATAACTGAATCTATTTCTTGCATTTTCAGTGCACTATGTTAAATTCACTACTTTGAATTTTTTTAATGTTTAAAATCTGACTATATTGACTTCGTAATCAACGACTCCAAAAATCTCTGTAAACCAAGTTTCAAACATTTGTATGTAAAAACAAGTGTGCTTCAAAGAATTAATAAACGAAATAATAAATTATAATACTGTTATAATAAATAGATAGTGCTTTTATTTTTTTCTCTTTTATTTTTATTATTTATTATGTCAAATTTATTTATATATAAATAAAAAAATAGATTTTTTCTGTATCTGCTTATTTTATTATAATATATCTCATTTGTCCAAATTTTGCTAAAATTTTCTTAATATTTTTTATTGAAAATTATATGTTCCTGCTAAACTTTAAAACGATTAATCAGAAACTAATCTGTAGTGATACACATTGATTTCTGACAATGGAGTTCTTAAGTATGCCCTTAAATAATAATGAAATTTTTAAAAATCCGTCTTTGAAAATTGTTCGGATAGAATCAGCATACACGGTAAAAAAATCAGCATCTGCGGGTGATAAACGGACGTCGCTGTGAGCGAGACTTTATCTTAAAGTCCAAAGAGGTACCACGAAGAGTTCGCTCGCATAATGGGCATAGGACGAACCCAAGAAGAATCATGGACTAAAGCCGCACCTTCCGCTGGCTACGCAAGTATGCAACGTGCACACGTTATAATGCTACGCCCGCAAATGTACGGGCGATGTAAGATTATGGCGACCACGATAATGCTGGACTCAAATTTGACCTCTTCCTCGACGGCATCGTGTAGTCTTATACGTGCGCAATTATGCTACTTCCGATCCGCAAATGATACCGTTGAATGATACACGTC
The DNA here is from genome assembly GCA_003595255.1 of Solenopsis fugax. Lineage (NCBI taxonomy): Eukaryota > Metazoa > Arthropoda > Insecta > Hymenoptera > Formicidae > Solenopsis > Solenopsis fugax. The sequence continues at coordinate 6,278 of QKQZ01047746.1, forward strand.
GCCACTAAAGTGATGCAAAAGAATCCTCTCTCCATGAATTTATTATCAGAAAATTCATCGAATGAACAGTTACATTGATGATTAAAATTACCCGAACAGTTCTGCTGAAGTATCAAAAAATTTAGTTTGATAGATTTGAAAATAAATTTGTTGAATCATCAAAATATTGAAGATAATTTTGTTGAATCAAATTATGAAGGACGTTCAAGCATGATGAGCAACTGGTTTGCAATCGTACAATATCGTATAATTATATTTTGATCGTCTAATGAAATCGTCTTCTTTCGCATGAGTTCTTCTCCCATCAAACTTCTCTTGCGAAATTTAAAATTTATCGAAGAAAGTTGCAAGTTCTGTATTCTAAACACTGAGAAAAATGTCCGGAGAATAACGATCGGATTATCCTGTTAAAAAGTAATAAACGGATATTTACGATTATTTAGATCGGTATATTCGGAAATGAACGGATAATCTGTTGAAACCGTCACTTTTTGAACAGATTATCCGTTCATTTCCGGATATTCCGATCTAAATAATCGTATGTAATATCCGTTTGTTACTTTTTAACAGGATAATTCGATCGAACATTTTTCTCAGTGAACACATTCAACACATTGAAAAAAAAGTTTATTGAGCGACTACAAGCTGTTAGAAAATTGTAGTCGTTTACACGATAAGCTTGCAACATCCAACAAAACAAATAGTGTGTAAAGGATATGTTCTTTTCTTCGTCGATTTTGCTACATGAATACTGTTCGCCAAGATGTCATTTGTCAAAGAGAACGGCTTCTGCGAGATTCTTATTACTTGGCATTTACAGCTTTATCAGATGTGATCTCAAATCTTCGACGTGCGAAGTGCCTAAGTACCCGTTGACACATCCAGTTTGCGCGATACATACATACACATGCGTGCCACGATGCGTAAAGCAAAGCGTGACGTGTGTCGCTCGCGCAGGAATTTGCCTTCGCGGCTTTACCGGATTTACCGAGACACCTCGTGAAACACGCCCATGTTTGACTTAGCTTTTGAGTTACGCCGAAATTTTCACAGAAAGTCGCCGCCGTCACAGAGAGACCGACACTGACAACGAGGCCGGGCGAGGAAGTGGAAAGACGGCGAGGACGACGTGTTCGTATAGGACTTATCATCCCGTATAACGACGACGACGACGGGCCGCGCCCGACATGTACGGATGGAATAGATTGTTTGCCGATTTTTACTCACCTCCCCCGCCATAAAGCCGTCTGCGAGCGGCGCAGCCCGGCTCGTAAAATGTACGTGCCGAGCTGACAGCGGCACAACACGCGCTTAAGTGCAAACAAACTTTCTCGCAAGTAATCTCGACCCAATATTCGGGCCAAAACGGAAGTTTTTGCAAGCGTTTTTGTGACGAACCCATGTCGACGTAACGTGAAAAAAAAAAACTTTTGTTTTTGTCAATCCACAAAAAAAATTTCATTACACTTCCGCAATAAAGAATTATTTTCCTGCAATATAAGAGAAAAGATATTTCAACAATAAGTGATTTTTTTTCTTTTCTTCTCATCTTTATGTTTGAACTGAATCATATTTCAGTTTTTTAGCAACCATATACCTATTATATACCATTTTCTTTAGAAACCATATAACCATAAAATACTTGTTCTATTTCAAGGGCAGAATTGAAAGAAATAATATGAAAAAATAAAAATATATTTATATACTAATCTATTTTAATACATTTTTATCAATAGTGACATGAATATCTGAATATTTTACTTTACCTTACGACAGACAATTAATTCAATTGGGACAGCAATAATTTTTAATATTTTATAAAAATGATTTTTGTATATAATAACATATTTGGAAACAAATTAAAATTTTGTAATTAATTATAAAATTTTAATTTGTTTTCAGGTATGTTATTTTTGATTGAAAAGAAATTGGGAAGATTGGGAAGAAATATTTAAAAAATGTGATATGATTATGATAAATTATACATATACATATATGCAGCGATTAGAGATAATAGAAACGATATGTAGCTTTGTTAATATTTCTATAGCTGTCAAGCTTTCTACTGCAAAAGAAAAAAGAAAATGCAGCATAAAGTTTAAAGCCATTGCGGAATTATCTTATCTCCATTTATTCAGTTACAAGCTGTTTGAACTGTACTGCACGGATGGTTCCCGTCAAACAAAGACTTTTTTTTCTTTCACAAAAGATTAAGATAACATAGTGGACATTGTCAATATGCTTTAAGTTGCTTAAAGGCACGCTTAAAGTTTGTGTCCTCAGAGACCTAGGCTTTCTTCAGTTTCCTTGGAATTATGAATATTTATATCTTTTCTAGTTTACAATCTTTTAAACATGTATCTATAAATTTAACGTGAATTACCAAGCCATTTCTGTTTTTTTCCCACCTTTTTTCTAATTTTACAGGCTTGAAACTATTGCGCTATCTAGATAAAAGTATTAGAAGACCACAAACGTGCGTGAAGAAACTAGCAGTTGGTAAATACCATCATTGCTGTCATGTAAATTAATTTTTCTTTTGTTTTTTATTTTTATGTTTACCTATTAATCTATCTATAATTATTTAATATATTGAAAATTAATTTACAATTTTATTATATAAACTGATTCTAACTGGGCAGATAAGTTAGCCACTGTCGACTATATACCTTCAGAAGCATATCTTCATGAAGAAAAAGAGTTTAATGTTTCAGTCGATATTTCAGTTCAGTTCAGTCTAAAATATACATATTTTACATAATAAATATTATTTTTAATTTAAATTGATTGTAAATTAATATTATAGCAGTTGTCTTTATATCTTCTATATAATTTACTAAATTATTATTTTTTAATATTTGCTATAAGCGAGATATGCTTTGTGAAACATGAACTATAAAACTGACTAAAGTTAAAAAAGTTGACATTTATAATCATTTTAATTAATACAAATCATATTTATATAATATTAAATATTAAGTATAATTTAATTGCAGTCTTAATATAATTTAATTCTTATAAAATGCTCTTTTAATGAATACGCAGCTGCTACCGCTTTTTCATATTTTTTTATTTCATCTTTCTTAATATAATTTACAAAGTTGCTTAACTTCCATATAAATCTAAAAATATAGATACTGATATGAGGAATAAACTAATAACGTAGAAAATAACAGGAGATTGATCGCTCGCAAATTTGTAATTTTCGATGCAGGCTCTCGTTGTACATAGTATATTGTACATTACATGTATCACTATACATTAAATTGCGTCGCAAAGCGCACCAAATGTATCATCTTACATTCTTCCTTCCTTTTCATTTTTTTCTTTTCTTCTTCTTCGTTGTTTCTCTTCATTTTGCGCTCTCTTTAGCGTTATCACGCTCATCACACACGCACGCATACAATTTCATTCTTTTTCTCACATGTACATACATATAAAAAATTACATTTCCGTTTGAAACAGATTACTAACGTTATCATATCTGGATGGAGTTTTAGCAGTAATTTCACTACTACTTTCATTTACGCAACTTTCATACATAATTATTATAACTTGAACACGTGATACAATCTTGTCGTTAACAATTATCTCATAATTGTGTTCTAATTAATATTGTAACGTTCGAATTCCACGTATTTGGAAAATTCGCAATATACCTAAAGTAATAATTACATTATTATTATTATTACACATATAAAACGTTACGCAAATAGTCTCATGTACAATTACTCGACTATTCGAATGGCGAATGTAAAATAATATTACATATCAACTATTTATAAAATTCATAGAATTCCTTTCACAACGTTTTGCTTTTATTAAAATACCTTGGAAATAAATTAAATTAATTTATTAAGGAAAGGTCAAATTAAATTTGGAAAATTATATTTATTATGATTATATAATAATCCCGAATTTGTTAAATGTATGTCATACTCACAATGTAATATTATAAATATTTGTATAAGAAATGCAGAATTTAATTTAATTTATTTCTATTAATTTCGCGCGAAACAAAGCGTTGTGGAAATAACTGTTCATTTTTAGACAGTCCTAACCCTTTAGGGGCCAATGTTACACATTTGCAGCGTTCCACGCGTAGGTATAACAATGCATCAGTAAACTTGAGATGCAATTAATAATTGAAAATGGAAATACTCCTTAAAATATATACTCCTATAAAAAATGGATGAGCGTCAAAAATAATTAAAAAATATATAAATAAATTCTCTTCACGTTCAAAATATTTTTGAATATAAAAATAAATCAACAAAATTTTTAAAAGTATAATAAGAGACGATAATGCGGCCCCTAGAGGGTTAACAGAATATTGAATTTTCAGTATTTATGAAAATCTATATATTTTATAATTAAGAAAGACGATATATTGCTATTAGTAAATATCATTTCAAGCATAGAGTATATTCATTTTGTACCCGATTTTGTCATATTTTTCATCCGTAACGCGCGTTAACGCATAGTCGGCCAGATCATTCGAACATTCGAACACGTCGAAATTTTATTTAATCACAATGGACATTTTAAAAACGGAAAGCTATTCTAGAGAATGCATATATTCGAGGGATCTTTGAAATCCACTGAAAAGAAGGTATACCTTTGTGTTGTAGGCGTTAGAGGCATAGCCCGAAAGGATCGCCTCTGCGGTCGGACGGTGTACAGTTTGGGTCCCTCACAAAAAGACCATTAATGCTTCCTCGCGTCGAGGGCATTGTGAGGGGGTGGGGAGGAGGAAAGAGAAAAAAATATTGATATTCGTCTAGGGTCGGAATATTTTTAGAAGGGAAAAGCAACGGCAGCAGTAGCAGGGAGCAGGTATTTCGCGCGCGGATCGAGCAGGTACAAAGCCGTATTGCACCTGCCACGGTGGCACAGGCGCAGGTTATTACCCCGACCGCAAAATTTGCATTATCCCCTCTCTCGAACAACTGCGGGACAAAAGAATACTTCGCCGTTGTACATTTATATATATATATAGAGTCGCAGTTCTCTTAATATCTTCTGGACTTATTTTCCCTATTGCATCGTTATGTCGCGATTCACGCGCAGGAAGAACTGTAGCTTTTACAACTGTAGCATGAAGCGAGAGCACCTTTTAGCGACAAACTATTAAGGCACATTTTTGGTATGTGTTTGTTTAACCGTCTCATTCCTAGGGAATTATTTCTCTCGCTATTGCATCCGAAGTTATATAATAATGAAAATATTTTTTTGCCGCGTACTTTTGAAATCATCTTATATAATAAACTTTTTATAATATATAAAATTATTATTTTGTATATTATATGAATCATACAAAATTATAATTTTATAATTTGTTTCTCCATATTATTATATTAGGCATAAAAAGTAATATGTCATCATTTGGAACGAGAGGGTTAAGTTTTTCCGAGTTTAATTATTATTTTAGAATCGCACACGCAATTTTTTTTTAAAGAATTACGAAGATATTTAAGACTTTGTCTGTTTATCGTATGTTTAAACTCATTTAAATTCTCTCATTTCTACACAGGAAAAAGTGCACTGCAATAACATATGCATAAATAACGTGCAGATCCTTCGACAATTTCGACAAGTTATTAGCCGTATTCTTACGGTCCAAAAATATCGTGGAATTTATGGAACCTTTAGAAAAAGTTTAGTCTTTGTGAAGCTCGGTATCTCTCCTTCCGTGTAATCCATAGAGCCCAAAAGAAATTCAAGCACAGGAAAACTACCTGCGACAAACTTTCTATCGGCCCATTATATCCGCGATGGTGAAACCCTGGCGTGCTGGGGCAGGTCTAGGTGGTGGTAGCGGTGGTTGCGGTGTTGGTGCTCTCGGTGGTCTGGCTATTTCCTTGTCACGTTCTCTGTTACGCTGTTCTCTTTCCCTGTTCTGCTCCATCTCTCGTTCTCTCTCGCGCTCACGCTCTTGAAGTTCTAGGAATACTCTAGAAGGACCTGGAGAGCCAATTCTTCGTCGATAAGAAGCCAGAATGAGCGGGGGTGGCGGCGGGAGAGCAGCCGGTGGGTTCTGGGTGACAGAATGAGCCGCAGAAGCACCGCTGGTCACCGTCGATGTCTTCACGGCGGGTAATAGATCCCTTCTGATCTGAAGTTGAGGTCTCTGAGGAAGAGGTGGTGCTGAGGCTGGGGCTGTAGGTGCGGGTGGTGGGGCTGAAGGTCCTTGAGATGGATATGCGGACGAACTAGAAGATGCAGAAGATACGGATGGTGTTGTGGACGTCGATGAGGAAGATGGTCCAGGCTCAGGGCAATCTTCTTCGGGACTGTCATCATCTCTCAACGCTTCCTCCAATGCCTCCGGCGGAACATCGCCCACGGCGTGTGTCAATGCGTGTCTTCTGAGATCGCAGTTTCTGCGAAACACCTTGCCGCATGACGTACACTCGTAAGGCTTGTGATCTGTGTGCGTTAGAAGATGAGTCTTAAGATTGCTGCGCTGGTTAAAACTTCTCGCGCAAACAGGGCATTTATGCGGAGATTCCTCCATATGTAAAATTTTGTGAACAGCCAGAGTACGGCTCTGACAAAAGCCTTTACCACATTCGCCACATTTAAAGGGTTTCTCCTTGCTGTGGATGTACCTAAGAAATAAAAATAAAAATTAGAAAATAATAATAGTTGATAAATTAAAAAGTCTGTATCCTAAAAATTTTTAAATTTTATAAAAATTTTATAAAAATTTTAAAACTTTTAGGATACAGATTTTTATGAAATGTTATAAATTAATTAATTTAATTCAACCAACTCTGACTAATAAAGAATTATGTATTATACCTATGATCTCTAAGATGATCCTGCCGCCTGAACGCTTTGCCGCATATGTCACAGGAGTATGGCCTCTCATCAGTATGAGTTCTCTCATGAATGAGAAGATTATATGATTTTGTGAATTGTCGATTACAAAATTTACAAATGAATTGTTTCTTCGGTCTGGATGCCCTGCCAGGTGCTCTAAGTAACCTTCGATCCAGATGTTGATGGGCTAAGGGACCACCCGGGGGATACAAAGCAGAACTACCAGGAAAGGGACCAGCAAAGACTGGGTACCCAGGAGGTTCAAGGAGAGGATGTGGTGGTAATAAAAGGCCTCTCGCTAATTCTTTCCTCTTGTCGGCCATCATCGCCATGATGTCGTAACTCGAGGAGCTTTTTCTGGCTACTGAAGATTCAGGACCGACTTCGTGTTCTGAATTTGTTGATGATGAGGAAGAGGGCGGTGGCCCGGGTAGATGGGGATGCATTTCTCCAGGATACGGGGTCAGTTGTAATCTTGAAGGCACCACTGGCACGAAAGCTGATGATTCTCTGTGATGAGCATGACCCAGACCGGTTACTAAGCTGTGACGGTGATGATGATAGGCGACAAGAGTGCCAGATGGATCGAATCCTCTTGAGGTTGATGCTGCGCTAGAACTGGAGGACGACGAGGCTGCGGAAGAAGGACCTGATCTTGGAGACTGTCCAAGGCCCAGGTCCCGACCTCTGCTCGTCTCCTCCGAAACTGTGGCCGAGGCCGACGTAACTACGATGTCGGTTGGCATACCGATTGCACCTGAAAGATGAAAAAATATATTAATTACACATTAATAAATAAACATTTACAATTACAATCAAATAAATTTTAAAAAATTCGGTATATTTAAAAAAAATTTTTTTATTTTTAATAAAGGACCTCGCATTAATCTTATGAGAAAAGTGGTTTCAGTTAAATTGATTGAAACTGTGATATTGTAAATTATGAAATACTAAAAAAAAAAATCTCCTTAGGCAAAATCAAAACTGGACAATTTTTGTTATTACATCATTTAAAAATGGCTACTTTGAGTCTAATCAAACTAAAAAGTATCTTTATCTACAATATAACAACTTGTTTTTCTTACTGTATAGCTATTTATATGTAACTATATATGTGTTTATTATTGAGTAATTTATCTTTTTCGGAAGAATAATATTAGACTCGCGAAAAAAACAATTGGAAATTATTGGAAAACTATTGAAAAAATATTGGAAACTATTGAAAAATCATTCGCATCCGATATTGTTCACTAAGTGCCAATAGTTTTTTCGCAAGTCCAATTATATTTTTCCATAAGAAATGTGCGTGTGTGTGTGTGTGTGTGTGTGTGTGTGTGTGTGTGTGTGTATGCGGTATGGTGGAGGGATAGACGTATATGTATCGGTGTATATGTGTGTTGATAGCTATTCCAATATTTTTTTAACTTTATTTATCCAAAAACTACGTGTAAAAACTATACACGTACGTGCACACACGTACGTATATGTGTGATTATATATGTACATGTGTAACTGTGTGATAAAACTATCACAAGAAATTTTTTTTATCTTCTGCTTTTCTGGATAGAGGCAAGGACTGATAAGAAGTTCAGCTAGTATACCATTAGTGTACCTAACGTACTAACTTTTAAACATATGTATAATAACGGAATAACTGAACTTACGTCAGTTTTTGCCTTTATCCAAAAACAGAAAAAAAATTTCTTGTGTTATCTTTAAATGTGTGCATGTACAGTCACACACATACACTCATATATTCACGTATGTACATGTACACAGTTTCTGAATGTAATAACTGAATTGGATGTAATTGATTGAAATCACTTTCTTCATAAGATTAGTATGGGGGGTCCTTTATTAAAATTATTGACATCAAATATTGCTTTTTTGGAAAATATTAGATATGAAAAAATTATATAATATACATAAATAATGAATATAAAGATAAATACACAATTAAAATGAATCTAATAAATACATTGTTTATTTCATAAAATATATAAATTTTTAAACATTAAATTTTTCGTACATTTTTTTATTCATAATTGCAATCTTTGTAAATCCATATAAAAATTAAAATTAATTCAGATAAAAAATATTTTTAAGAATGTAAACACATCTAACGCAAAAAAAAATTTTTTAATTTTGGATTATCTACTTTGATAGTGTTGTAAATTGTTATTCTTCATAAATTTTCTTACATAACGCTCATTTGCACAACAACGACGTAAAAACCACGACATAAACTAAAAAAACAAACTTCTTAACTTGAATCACAAAAATTTTGTAATATCATTTTTAAATCAAGATTTTGTAATAACTAATTTTAAAGGAGTAAAAATATCATTCAGTGCATAATTCAATCGATGTATTGAACTCTTATAATTTTCTGTTGTAAACAAATAAAAATAACATTTTTTTAGTTATGTCGTTGTTGTTGTAATAAATTTGAATTAATATACTGATCTTTAAGTCTTATAGTTTGTACATAAGGTATAAACTAGACCATATATAATGTATAAAAAGTAAAAAGCTAAGTCAAGAAATGTGTTAATATTTAAAGACGCATCTACCAAACTGTTACAAATTAAATTAAATTAAACTGTCAAAAATCATTTTCATGAGTCTTTATTAAATTATAACTTTATCATTTTCTTTGATATTTCTTCAATTTTATAATATTCCAAACATTTCCTGGCGCATAACTTAGCTCTTTGCATGTTTACTTAAGAAATAGAGAGTCGTATAAGTGATCGGTAGTTTATTCGTGGATTTTATGTCTAATGGACATCGAGAGAACCGTTGTGTACCAGCTCACCGCAAACTTTCGCAATCGTGTAGGAAATGGGTACGGATAGCGTTTAAAGAGGTTTTTTTCTTTTTATTAATTACATCTCGAGTACTCGTTTTACTTGCGAAACCACGCGTATATTGTTTCGCAGGTGGGCTTTTCGGAGGGCGGCAGACGCGCGGCGATTTAAATGATAATTCAATTGCAAAGTGTTCATTCCGATCTACCATTCGGAACCTCGGATGTACGCGTACGTTTTACGAACGTGAACTGGTTATCTCGAGCCGAGCACACCTGCCAACATGGCTTCCGCGGACCCAGCGGTCACGGCTAGTCCCAGCAGCCATGTTGGAATCGCGAATGTCCGTAGGGACGCAACGAGACAGACACGAGCGATTGCCCTGCGATCGTCCTTCGGGGAAAAAACTCGCGACACACGCTCGCCTGGGAGCGATCTCTCTCACCTGGAGGACGTAGACGGAGAAGCCTTCCAGGTCTCCCTTTCAGTGTCCTCCAACGAACCGCCAACGCATCTCCTCCTCCGCTCGAAATCCCTTATTGGCCGACGGTCCGGTGCGGATCAGCGGCGGAAACATCCGTCGGACCTCCGCGGACATCCACCAGGGCACACGGCTTTCAGAGATCCTTATCCTTCTCTCGTGTACACGTAAACACACATACACTGCACGCGTCGAGCGCGGCGAGGAGTCGCAGTAGGCAGCAACTCGCGCGATTCCTCTCGTCGCACTTCCGATCTCGTCCTGCTCCGATCTCGCCCGGTGCGAACCGCGAAAGGAGGAGCA
>QKQZ01047758.1:0-10537 GCA_003595255.1 Solenopsis fugax
TCCCTTATTTTTATCTGTACAATAACATTAAAAGCTCGTCAAGATCGGAGGTGGACACCTCGAATCGGTTCCTTGTAAGTTGGACGTAATTCCCGAAGCCTTCGCGGAGGCTACCGCCGGGAAGAAAACCGATGACTCCTCCGAAAGTTGATGTTAGTGTGTGTGTGTGTGTGTGTGCGTGTGCGCGCGCCTGCTGTTGAGGCAAGCAGCACCAAGCAGCACCTCCCTCGTGAATAATAAAAGCGTTGCGCCGACTCGATCGCCTCGAGCTCGGGGTTAGAGCTATCGCAGCACACTCGTGAATCGTGCGCGCGTTGTATGTACACGCGCGCGTGCACGCGAGGCCTACGGCGGACTTATGCAAACTGGGTCACACGATGACGTTTAGCGGCGCGGCACGGCGTAAGCCTTAAACCCCGACGGCGACTGGGGTCAGTGCTGGGTTCGTTGGCCTTGAACCCGCGGCGGGTAGAGTGTTAAGTGTGCGGGACGCGCGAGCGGCAAGGACCGGGGGAGGGCTCCTCTTCCTGCGCGTTTTTACGGCACGGCGACGCCGTGAATGCTTAAACGGCTCATTTACATCGGGGCCCTTTCCGCTAATTTGCGCGCCCCTTCATCAGCGCGAGACCCGAACGCTGGCGGCAGCGGCAGCGGCTTCGCCAGTAATTATACGTGTTTGAAGCAATTACCGGCGCGGCGCGGCGCGGCGCGGCGGTAGCAGAGACGATTTTCATAAGAGAGCCATTATTTCGCGTATCGCTAATATCATTGTCTCCCGCCGGCGTTCAGCCGCCGCGAAATTACCGCCCGGGAGGCGACCCACGGCGATTAACATCCTCCGATAATTAATTAATTAACGCTTACATAATCGGCACCCCGGCCGAACAGCCTCTCGCGTTACGTCCGCGGGTCTCAAGTATACGCGCTATTTACGTTATTCGCAGCAAGCTTCGATAATGCGACGTCAACGTCAGTAACCGGTTGTTTAGCGCACACGGCGATGCTCCGATTTGGATTTGCACGATATTGAATTCTCCTCGTGTAATTACGCTATCCGGATAACATACCGTTCAGCTGTATCGTTTATAATGACAGATAAAGATGCCCGAGTACAGAAAAGTTGCTACCTACATCGAATTTGTAGCATGACATCGCATCTTTGTTTGTAATCTCTTCAGCAATCTTAATAGACGAATCATTCGCGACGTTACGCGTGATATCCGGTGTGAGTGATTAAGAATGTATCGGACATATAGTCCCTGCAAAGTAAATAAAATTTATTTAAAAATGTGTTTAAATTAACACCTCAAATAAAATATACATGTGAAAATTGTGTGAATAAGATTATATTTTTATTTAATAACACATTTTTATAACTTATTTACTCTTTTTGTATTAAAAATTAAATTATTTTTTACATTAAAAAAAATTGAGATTTTTTTTGTATACAAAGTTTTATTGCAATTGTCTGTCCAGATATTTTGTAAATAAATATTGTTTATTTTATAGATCTGATCATTGCATCGCAATAAAACTTTACATAAATCATCTTGAATATTTAATGTACTTAAATTTAAAAATTCAGATTTGTTTTCATTATTTTTTATTTCATTATTAATTATATTTAATTATATTATTATTTAATTAATTTCATTATTATATTAATTAATTATATTTTCATTAGAGTACTGTCTACTTCTTATTGAAATAACTTTTTATCCAGATAGAAAATTTTTTCTACTACTTTCAAATGTAGTATAAAACAATCTGTAATTTTTTCATAATTTTCTTAATGTTTTGAGAAATGTCTTATACATCCATAACTCTCATCGTACGGAACGAAGATGTTTTTCCGCTTCACGTGAAAAAAAAAAAAAGAAAGAAATTAATCCGTGAAGAAATTTCGCCGGAATCTTCGTCAAGATCCTCGACAAGAGTTAGTTCGGCAATGACTATCACCGTCGCCGTCCGGATTCGAGGCGAAACAGCGACGACGAGAGGGCGAATGTTAAACGAGCCTGAGGAGTTTTAATCGAGTCGTTCGTGCCTCCCACCATCGCTCACTCTCCCCGTCGTGCGTCGTCTTCTCTCGACCAGAGGAGCAAAAGACTCGGTTAGAGACGTCGTTTCGCCTCGTCGTTGACTTCCGCTCGATTTGCATCCGACAGTCGCCCCGATATCGACCTTATGAATAACCACACCGACAAGTCGGATCACCGACGAGGGGCTGAATCCCCTTGCGGCCCCTTCACGGAAGAATCCCCATCGTGAGAACGCAATTTCGCAACAATACAGGATAAAGGATAGGTCGTGGGGAATATAGGTGTCATAACCCTAACTAATCGCCTAAAGATAGTAATTTGAAAACGCGCCTCACAGTTTGATCATGTAATTTAGTAGTGTATAAATCTGGTTTGAATGCTACTGTTATTATTATCGGTAAAAGGGACCGTTTAGCAGGGTAATCACACATCTCGAGTAAATTCTCGAATATTATACTTACGATAAAATCTATAGAATTACTAATTATTCATAGCAATGAACGTCTGTAAAGAAGATAAAAGATTAACTTATCTTGAATTAAATAAGAGGAAAATCTGAATTTCAATAACGCAACGTCAAGTAGAAATTCATCTGCGAGTTATTGAGTGCTTCGTAGTCGCACACTGAGAAAATAATTATTAAATTTTCAATAAATTAAAATTATATGGGCTAATAAGAAAAACAACCGCGGTTTTTTTACTTTTATTAGGTCATATAATTTGAATTTATTTCTTGAGTACCACACTTTGGTATTATATTTAGATTTTGAATTATTAAATTGACTAAATATTTCAACTCGATTAAATTTTTTCAATCCAAGTATTTATGTATTTAATTCAAAGACATGAAATACTTGACCTTTAACTTAAGCATTTATCTGAAATACATAATACTTGAATTGAAGAAATTCAATCAAGATAAAAAAAAAATTTAAATCAAGTTAATAACTTTTTTCTCAGTGTACGCGAATTACCAGAAAAATTTCGTATCTTTCATATTTCCATTTTTCAACCGCATGTCCCATCTCGCAGTGCACGACCAACCTAATAATGCGGCAATGATCCTCTCTCTCTTTCTCTTTTTCAACCGTTCCCGACTCGCGAACAGCGCAAAATTCATTCACGAATTTTTCTCCTCAGGCACACACGCTCAGAAAATACGCGCGGAAAGTACGCGGACGTTACCAAAGGTTTACTCGGCGGAATATCGGAACACACAACGGCGGTGCGCGCGGTGCAAAAAGAGAGAAGAGACGAAGCGGAGAGGAGAGGGAGGAAGAGGAAGAGGAGGTGGAGGTGGGTCATCGACTTCCTCGATGTGACGTAACGAGCGCGCACATATGCGCGCGGATACACCCACACTGGTGCACGCGTATCACACACACACATACACACACACGAGACTCTTCGCCAAGAGAGTGAGCGGAGTCGCCCCGTTAACCTCTTCCTTCCGGAAGTGGCCCTCTCCTTTATTCCCGTTGAATCCTTCGTGGAGAACCGCCGAGTAGAATTCTCCGCGAGAAGAATTTCGCGAAGAGCGAGCCATATACGCGCGAGCAGCTAATATTATTCACGATTTTCCTCCGATTTTCCCCTCGCCCGCTTCCGCTGCCAGTAAATTCGGCGTGGCAATTGATTAAGGAGGGCGTAATCCTCGGTGGCTCGGTGGCATTTCGCTTGAATTTACGTGACTCAGCAGGGAACGCGGAAATACGATCTGAAGGAAATTACACGGCTTACAATAACTAAGCGCGGACCCAACTATGCCACTCCTGTCGGCACGCTGCATTGTGCACACAAAAATAATTGAATGCAAGTTACATTAATTAAACAGCGGCACAAATTTCGCCGAAAAAACTCGGGTAGAGCGAGATGGCGGATGGAAAAAATTGAAAAGTATCCTTTTTGAAGAATGTCATCCTGCATTCGGTGCGATATCGCGATAAACGGAAATTAATCAAAGCGTTTCGATGACTTTAATCTCGCAATCGAAAATCTATTAAACGACCGATACAACAAATACAAAACATAGAGGAAAAACACGCAATTCCCCTTAGAATACTTCATTACACAGAAATCGATCAATTAATAACATAATGCGTAGCAATGTTCTTCGCATTTCTCTCAATTTATTATGTAAACCTGAATTAATTAAATCATGGATAAATTTAAGCCCGCGATTTACAGAGCCGTTTTAAACAGTTAACGCGGAAATTTTCACGAGGACGTGAATAATAAATACAGAATGCAGATAAAGCATGCAAATCCCCCCTTGCTGTTAACCGATCGCGTATCGAAGTAATAAATCAGTCAAATAATTAACTAACACGATACAACGCGCGACGGCGATGCTCGCGTTTCATTTAGATGATCGCGTTTCAACTCCCAAGACGAAAACGACGAGTCGTAAAGGCGCGACGACCTTTCACCTAACCAAACGTGTTAAACCTCGCGACGGATGCGTTAAGACAAGAAAAAAAAAAGAAGAGGACTCGAAAGAGTCGCTAATAAAACGTAAATAGGTCAATCGCATGAATCGGTTAATACGCGGATTCGCAACGGTTATTCACACGTGCGTGGAGCGATTCGAGAGACGTAACGAGGGCACGAGATAGAAGACAGACACAGAGAGAGAGAGAGAGAGGTTGGGAGAGCGGGGAAGGAGGTAAAGGGATGGATACGCGGACAGCTGGAGGGCGGGATCGCAGGGGTGGATTTAATCACGTTAAGTAACTCCGACCTGGCCGCATAGGAGAGAGCGAAGGGCGTTCGAAGATAAAGAGGGTGGGGGAGAGCGTGTTATCGACCCTCCTACACTCCACCTCGCCGGCCTTTTAGCAGTGACCAACGTGCACGCATACACGCACACACACATGCACACGCGGCGGCTGCGTACGCGCACACACGTGCACACGTGCCATTTCCTCCTCCCGCGTCACACGTATTTTAACCATTAAACGGTTTGCCGTCTTTCCAGCGCCCGCGTCAGCAATATTCGGCGGATTAATTGGCAGTCATACGCTCCCCGGCGGGAGATAATCGAGAAAGTCATACGTCGACCCCGCTAAATGAGTTTCGCGATTGATCATTGGAGTATCACGTTACTCCTGATATACGTATAGACGTATAGAGGAGAGGAGGAGGGAGGGAGGAAATGGGGAGAATCTGGCATCGAGGGGCTTCGATAATTTCAGATAATTAATTATCGATCAATCACATCGCATGAATAAACTATTCGAGATTGAATTACGTTATTTCACGGTCGCCCGCTGTCATCTCTATAAAGAAAATGATTTACGCTTACAAAAAGAAAAAAAATGTATATTCCGCCGCGTCTGCTCGCCCGATTGGACGATATAACTGATAGATTTCGTCGCGATATCTCGCTTCCCCCGGACGCTAACGTTCCTTCGTTTAACGCACGATTTTTTCGAAGTAAATATAAAGCAAACGTACGCGTTAATTAAAAATGTTTTATTAAGACATTGCCGTGGAACAGAAGTCTTGTAACAACTTTGTAATATTTCTCCTCCAATCTCTCATCTTCGCCCGGCATAACAGAAAAATCACAATTACACGGGCAAGATTTACCCAGCCCGACTGACGGAAAATTAACGAGTAATTGCGTGACGAACTCCTACTCATCCTTCCTCGCCGCGTTATTAATTAATCAAAGCGCGGCGGTGCTCGCCGCCGGCCGCTAACGAAAAGATGAACGCGCGAGATGCGCGCGCGGTTCTTTATTTTCCGGCGGTCTCGTGCCTTCTCCAGCCCACCCCCGCGATTCTTATCCGTCCTCGTCTAGTTATTTATCGCTGGAAGAGCAACCACGGAGCAGCCCTCCGAGTAGGTAGCAAAGGCGCCGTTCGTGCCACGAGGGGGTGGCGAAAGGACGGTCTTAAACAAGAGAAAGAAACCCGTTATAAACGCGGCGGGCGCGGTGTGGAAGGCCAGCCAGGCAGTGGAGGCAGAGGAGACAGTGGAGGAGAAGGCGGGGAGAAAGGAGGATAGAAACAGGGAGGATAGAACCTACCTAACCTTCCCGGCTAGTACGGGTTTGAGCCCGGGGCGTTATTAGGAAAATGGACCTTCTTCTCCCCATCTTCTTTCCTACCGTTCGCGCTCGCTCACAATAAACCGCCGCGCGGGGCGCGTCTTGCCTACCCCTGCTGCTTCCTCCCTCCTCCCTCCTCGTTCCGACTCGCGTCTCACCCTTTCTCACCCTATGCCGCTGAGCCCTGTTTCTCCCCCCTCCCTCTCCTCTTCGCCCCGTACTCGCAGAGACGTTGAACTTTTTGACGTCGGGGCCAACCTGCCGCCGACAATTTACTTCTTCGGTAACGGAGGCAAGAGAAGAAAGAGAGAAAGAGAGAGGCGGTATAATATATCTTTCCACCCTTCGATTCGGATAATGGCGTGTGCCGCTACGCGCAAGTACTCGCTGGGATACGGAAACGATCGTTGTTTATCGTGCCGACGAGTGCGGCGGATGCGATAAGGTGAAATATTCATCTCGTCGTATTACTTCTTTCCTCCAGTAGTGTCTGTAAACTGGAATTATGAATGCCATTTCTACGGCTTGAAAACAGAAAGCGCGGCAAGTATCTCGGGGTAAAGTGAATTACATTTTAAACAAGTCGGGAGAATTTCCGCGCCGGAAGTTCCCCGTGCACCAAGTTGGTAAAACGCCCCTTCTTTCTCTCGGGCGCGAAATGAAGTCGTATAATTCGATCCTAACTCACGACTTATCTCGTATTTAAATTTCACTAATACGTCGCCCCTTCGCGGGCATGGATCGGAAAGCGTGGAGCGTTTCATTTTTTTTTCTTTTTTTTTCTTTCTTCTTCTCTCTTCTTTTTTTCTGCGCTACTTATCCCGGAAAAGTTACGCTGGAAATTATAACTCTCGGCCCCTGAAATAATACGCGACGTAATCGGCCGACGATCAGGCCGGATGACACAACAATATGCTAAGCGACGTCCGACCGTATTATCTGTGAAGTATTACAGTGCCGCGACTACGCGATGATTTAGCACTTCCGCGACATAGCGCGCATGTAGCATAATTGGGCAAGTGGGTCAGCGCGATCGGCGCAACGTGCACCGTCAAGTATAGAGTCGGAGAAAGGCGCGATCGATATTCAATATTTAATTTGGCTCGCTGTGCAACTCCCCNGGGGAACGTCCGATGCAATCCTCCCTCTCGCCCCCTCGTGTATATCTCCCACCGAGCGAAAACTTACCCGCCCTAACGCGGATGTAAGAACCGGAACGATGGGAAACGAAGCCGGGGATCGGGTAACGCGCGCTCCACAACACAAGTTCGCTATTATTCGAACTTCGCCGTGACGCGGACGGGACGACGACGGGTGAAAACGGAACGCAAACAATGTCCAAGGAAACGCATCTAGGAAGATATTAGCATTGGGTAGACCGTGGCGAATCGGATCATTATAAGTTTTAAGATAATAATTATTTTTTTTTTATTTCTCTCGTACGATCTGTTTTGTCACGCTAATTACTTCCACGCGCTCCTTCTGCAGCGAAAACAATAGACGACAATTCCGTATTGCGTGTGATTCAGTGTTATATATAGTCGATGATACAAGTAAAGAAATCACAAAAAAAGTTTTGTCTGTCATATAAAATCACGATCCTAATTTATAGCCTAATACTCAGAAAGAAATGACTATCAAATCAACCATTCATTGTTTCATATAGAAGCAAGAATATAAAATCTTCTTGGAAGAATTTGATAATATTGATCAGACATAATTTGCTTACATGAAGAAACAAAATTTCTTTATGTTAGCAAATTATGTCTCTTTGAGATTATAAATACTTCCAAGGAGATTTTATATTCTTGCTTACATATGAAACAATGAATTGTTCATTTGATACTAATTTTTTTTCTGTGTAGGCTCCTTCAAAAAGTGTATTTATTTGTTTTTATTTCTTTTAGATGTTATTTCTTTTAAACTGATGATCCAATGTTGGAGCGCATCGGATAAATTTCTTTTCTTGATTTCTTCGTTGTGCAAGAAGAAATTTCATAAGATGTAATATTTTATAAATCAAAAATTAAGTATTTATAGTAAAACTTAATATCAAAATTAGTATTTTATTACTTTTTTACCTATGAAGAAAAATTGATCCGATTCGCCTCGGTCTATTCTGTCACGTGGATAATAATAATAATAAACGCTAGCGTTGCCTCCGCGTCGTCCGTGAAGAAAAACGTGACCCCGACGTCGCACTGCAAATACACCTCTTTTCGAAACCGATTTTTTTAAACATTATTCTTGCATTTTTTGCCTTTTACTGAAGGCTATGCACTCACGCTTTGTAACAGTGACACCCTCCCCATCGGACGGTCCTAATTTATTAAATCGTCCCATCCAGGACAACCGACGCAATACTCATCGATCTCCCGTCGTAATTAATAGCACTCGACGATGCGGTAATTACCGTAACTTGAGAACGTTATGAACACCCCGATCAACGATAATACTGATAATAGTGGAAATTAATGGCCGGTGATATAGCGACGTGAAAATCAGATCTACGGCGCGAGATACGGCGCAGTAAATTGTACGTAGGTGCGCGGCAGACCGGGACGGACCGCGTCTGGCCGATGGACCGCCGCTGAAATAATTCGAGTGATTGAAAATAGAACCTGAAGATAATTACGCATTGTTAAGTCACGTAGCGTTCGCGTCTAATTCCGCGAGTCGCCGTCTCGACGCCGCCGTGGGCAAAACGTCAGTACGCCGGGGCACCGATTTTTACCTCGTCTCATTAAGACCGAGGACGGATAAATAATTAAGCCGATTAGTCCGACCGCATCGTGCATTGGGTTTATTCTCGTCTAGTCCCCGTCGTCGCGGTCGCGGTCGCGAGGGACTCCCGATCCTTCATCGAGATTTACAACGCGATACGGAAAATTCAGTAAGCGGAAGAGAGTCGATAATCATTGGAAATGAAATTACTGCCCATTTGTACGATCAATCGCGGTCATTGTAATAAATGTGATCATAAATACATCAGAGCGATGTTATTCAACGATATAAAATAGTTGTGAAATTATTAAGTGCGCGCGCGACGAGCATCGATTTGATTCGTAAAGCCATTAAAAATGACAGCGATAAATTTCATTGTTAACTGGGGAATTAATTATTATCAATTATTACATTAGTTCGCAATTAATAATACGTATTAACAATAATTAATGCCAATCGAAAAATACGGCGGCGCGTCCCCACCACCGGCATACCAACCGCACGATCGATGTCGCGCCTTTCGGACTTGCTTTTCGCCAACCACGAGAAATCGGTAGTTTCTCACGTTGCCGAGGGCGCACTGAGAGAAATGTTTTGTAAACTCAACCAAAGTTTGGTTGATCAAATGAATTTTATAGTGATAGTTGCTAAACACATAGTTGTTTTGATCAAACAATTTGTAGACTTAATCAAATAATTATTTTCGTACAACGAATTACAAAAAGTTTTTGATTTTTTTTGTTAAATGTAACAAAGTTTTTGGTAACTATAAAATTCATTTGATCGCTATACTACCAAACGATTTCTCTCAGTGTAGAGACAAGATTTCCAAGAAAGTAGAAGGTACATCTTGTGCCACAAAATAACTTTATTTGTGACAATTCTTTATTCAAATCCGCGGGAATGTAACTGGATCTAGGAAATATATTACATAATGAAATATACATTAATATATTACATTGCAATTAGTGCACTATACTACCAAACGATTTCTCTCGGTGCGGAAGCGCGTATCTGCCGACAACTTGTTGTACGGCGAATAATATCGAGCGGGAGTGAAGTATAGATTTATCAATCATCCGGCGACAGTTGTGGCGCGTATGTATTCATGAGCTGGCATAATCTTGCAGAATGGAACGCATATACGCGCACGTCGGTGCGGTATACGTGCTTGTATACGTACGTACGTACGCGCGAATGCGTGGTCGCACTCAACAGGTATCGATTTCTGACGGAACGGCAAAGGTGCGCAAAACAGCTACGCAATACTACAGGCAGACACCGAAGCGAGCGGGCGGGCGTGCGTACGCGCTCCAGCATTGATTCAACGGAGCTTGCACTTTTTTGTGCAGACGACCTTGCGCTGCAGCAGCACTCTGTATATAATTTGCCTGTCGCGCGTGCAATCTCACGGAGACGTCGATTAAGGCCTCCTTCCAATTTGTATTCATTAGAATTTCGTATTGATATTAACATTGATATTGAATTCGAAATTAATAGCGTCCTACTAACGTTGGTATGTATTATGCATTTTAAAATGTCTCCGCGACACACGGAAGGACACGTTGTTCGCCAGGGATGAATAAAGATGAACGCAATTGTGAAATAGAGGATCGCAGATAAGTGCACGCGCGGGCATTTTGCATCTCGTGCGGAAAGTATTTTTTTGATTCGACCCCGTGTTTTTCCCCGGGTATTTAATACCCGCCCGAGCCTC
>QKQZ01047762.1:0-20392 GCA_003595255.1 Solenopsis fugax
ATTTTGTGTTTATTATTGAAGAATTATTAATAGCTTTTTATTTCATTGAAATATGTGAAATCAGAAGTAGCAAATTGTAATATCACGGCGTTCAAAGATCTTGGTGATTATAGTAACATCATTTGGTTTAAAAAATTATTTAAGACATAAAATAATATATAATAGAAAAAAATAAATACCTACATGCACAATCTCAAGACGTCGTTTCACTGAAGATTTCCAAGTAATCTAAATAATAAAATAATTACATTAGNTTAGTTAGAATTGATATTCTTTTTATTTCAATTTTAAACTAATATAAATAATAATCAGTTAGCAAATACAATACAAATCATAGCATTCATAGATCTTGGTGGACAATTATCATCATTATATATTTTCTTATATTGTGACATTTAATGAAAATTTTAAAAAATTATAGCAAATAAAAATTATCTGTAGCCTTCGCAAGTTAATTTGTGATTATCAGGCATTTAGCAAACCTGCTAAATAAAAAAAATTCTGAGTTTATCAAGGAATATTTTATTAACATATATTATTGTTTGTGAAGTGTTAGAAGTGTCAGCATTTGAATGTCTTTATACGTCTCAAAATGCTGTTTGACTTCAGATTTGCAAACTAAAGAATAAAATAACTGTATTTGATTGCTATTTTTCTATTTGAATATTAAATTGATAATCAGTGAATATTATGCAAATAATGATACTTGTGGGTTTTGACGATTATTTGTTATGATTTTCAACGTTTATGTATAATAAATCATGAAATAAATTAAAAAATTGTATATAATTTAATAAAATTTACCTAATAAAAAATGGATTTCAGCAAACTCCGATGACACCAATGATATACTTCTTGATTTCCCAATAAATCTAAAAATAAATCTTAATATAAAATCTAAATATTATGATATAATAAAAGCATTAATTTTTTTTTTGCACAAAATATACATGCTTACCTAAAAAATATACATATTATATAAAATGTATATTTTGTTGATAATAATATGACATATCTGCAAAGTAAGGGTACACAGCTTCTTTTAAAACAAGTATAAACAACATATCAAAACAAAAGATTTCAAAAAGCTAAAGTACATTTACTTCACAGAATACATCGTCCATTACAAATATTCGAATATTTATAATGTATATTTAATAAAGTATACAAATTAATCGGTTTTTTTAGTGGCTCGTGTCTTCTTAGTGGGAAGAGGTTTCTGTGATCGTAATACAGCGCTGGCTCGTCTCAACGCAACCTGCAAAACATATGTTATAACTATACTATATAATTAATACAGTATTAATCGCAAATTGCATATAATTAAAACTAGAATTACATTAGCATGTAAAAAAATAAATCAAAAAGAAACTTAATTAAATTTCTTGGTCTTCAAAACGATATTAATCTATTTTATGCATACATATATGTATATATGTAAGCTTTGACCAAATATCTTTTTACTTAATTATGAATTCTGTTTATATTTCAAACTATAATAATATATTAATACTCGATCTAACATGGCTGTTTTTTGAAATCTTTATTTGAAGTGCTTGCAACAATGAAGTAATAAACTATTTCAATTATATAACTTGCATACCTTGGTAAGATCAACACGATATTTATTTTTTGTAAGCAGAGTCTTTAACTTGTGAAGGGAACGACGAGCTCCAGACTTCATTGTGCTCTTCACAGTAGCTTTGGCAGGCTTATTGACTGCCTTAGCCTTCTTGTAGACAACTGTGAATCCCTTTTTGTCAGGGGTATCAACCACGCCTACACTTTTACGGTGAACTATACCAGAGTAGCGATAACTGCTCAGATTCGTCAAGTTGTTGGCTTCCTAAATATTTTTATATAATTTATGTAATAGCATACACATAATTTATATAATAGCAGGAAATATTGTTGAGGCATAACTTGGTCCTAATCAGATGCTTTTTAAATGTTTTTAAAATATTTATTTCGTTATAATTTTAAAAGACATTCTGCTGATTAGGTTAAAGTTAATAACGAGTTTATAAAATACTGTAACTACAAACCGTAGAAAACGGCTTGTTGATATTGCGCTTCTTGAGAAGGAAGGCATTATTATCGCGGATTATCATCCAGTTCAAGTGTGACGACATCTTGGACTTCCTGCGACAATTATGGTTATCTCATTTTTTAAATTAGAATTATGTCTTATATTATATTGTCATAATTTTCATTATAATTATATCCTAAAGAAGATAAATTTATTTAATTTTTATTTAATTAAACTAGACGATTTGTTGATAGGTTATACATATGCAATCGCACGGTAAGACTTTTCACAAATACTACCGTCTACAGAAACGTTTGGTAATTTAGAATATATCATAATCGTAAAGTATATATTCCGATACAATAAATTATTTTAAAAAATTTGATAATATAGGCAAAAATATACATACCACGTGCAACACCTGCGGGAAAAAGCGATGAGAAAGGCCTTTCCAAGATGGTGAAGAGAACATTACCGATGGGTATATTGTACTAAGAAGGAAGGCAATACTTCGATTTCAACGCCACTGGCAGGGATGTAAAATTAAGCGCGAATTTTAAAATTCTAAGCTCTTTTTTTGTATTTTATGAATTGTTTATAATTATATTCTGCAATCTATTTAAATAATATAATAACTATAATAAATAAGTAGTAAAAGAGACAATTGAAATTTTAAGCACTTTCCATAAAAATGTTTTATTTAACATAAATACAAGAACAAAATTGGCGCATCACGTTGGCGCTTCATCATTGAACGGTAATTCAGAGAAAAAGCTCGCTAAATCAATTTCCCTATATTGATCTAATTTTTCTTGTTCTTCTTTAAAACAGGGGATCTGAAAATCCTGCGGAATAAAAATCTTCGTCTCGGACATATATCTCTTGTCAGCCTCGGAAAAATACTGCAGCTTGGACCACCGTATCGCTACGTCTTTACACACGCATTTTCTAAATATCAAGCAGTGGATGTGACGTAATTTCTCGTACTTGATTCTCATAAATCCCATTCCGCTCAACGCATATCTCCAGGACTTGATCAGTTTTGCGTTTGCACCAACGTGTTTCGAATCCGGACTCACAATAATTAGTATCCCATCGCTCTTTAATACGTCATACGCGTTTTTACAGCAGAGGTATCTTTGTTTTGGACACGGCAGGTATTCCAATAATAGACAGAACACCACGCAGTCAAAGAAATTCTCAGGAAGTTGACGAATCTCTCGCGTGTCTCGCGAGAGAATTTTCTCCCTTCCGATCGTGACATTCAAAAAGTCACATTGGTAAACTCCTTCTATCGTGGGAGTTAGATCTATAGCAGTGACATCAAGCGTACTGTCAGCACTTAGAGGATTGTAACAACTTCCTACATCCAGTACCGATATTCTTTGTTCGTGAAAATTTTTTAACTCGTTTTCTTCCATACAGCTTGAATTGCTTTCGCACGTTTGTTTTTCATCGGCCGATTTCACCAAAGAGAGAGTTATTTTAGTGTTTATATCTTGTTCTCTCTTATCATATTTCTCTTTACCACCGTTAAGAAAGTATTCCTTGCACTGATTTTTTATCCATTCCAATCTACAGTATGTTCCATTCCTCAAATTTGAGTTATTATCCGTCCAGTATTTACCAGCCAATTTTTGCATAGATGCTGCATATTCCTGGAATAAGATTAAAATAAAATACAAATTTATATAATTAAATATATGTATACTAATTTGTATTTCTCCTCCTGATTGATTCAATTTTGAGCAATACAGATTTAAAGCAGACCTGAAGAACGTCTTTTCGCGCCAAATGGCGCTCCCACGCGATCTCGGCGCCATATTGGTGACATTCGGCGCGCAATAGGGCATGAGTTCCTTTCACAATGTCAGCTAAGCGTTTATGTTCTTCGGTCGCCATTTGATTAACAAACCTATTCTTCCTTTACGTATTCTGAAAGGACGATGAAAATGCCCAGTATTTTGCCGGTACTGTGCATTTACTCACATTTTATCAATTGAAGCAAAGTTTAAATAAACGAT
This sequence comes from Solenopsis fugax, assembly GCA_003595255.1. NCBI lineage: Eukaryota > Metazoa > Arthropoda > Insecta > Hymenoptera > Formicidae > Solenopsis > Solenopsis fugax. The sequence continues at coordinate 4,054 of QKQZ01047762.1, forward strand.
GACAAACTTACAATTCACATCTAGTTTATATCCACTTACATGTTACATCTGATACGTAAACAGACGAGATAATTCGGCATCATGCACCTTCGTGATCGCCGACTTTCCAACACTTTGATCGGCCGAGTTGACATTGCTCTGGGTCGATAATAAGAAATCGATATAACAGCATTCTAATTTACCAACAGGATTGAATTTGCTGATTTCTCCACTGCTACGTAAGCGTTGGTAAGCGTGATGGGTCTTTAAAAGGCGAGTATTAACAAACAAATCATAACTTTGAGAATTCGACACATTATCTCAAATTATAATGACGAAATAATAATGAAAACGAAGAGACAATGAGTAGTCGCAGTTAATCAAAGTACACACATTTTTATGTTATTTATGCGATTAATGAACAAATAATATAAAATTGGTCAATTTTTATCATTTACTAGATTCTCGATATTTAAGATGTTGCATGAGATTTTATTGTCACTTTGGGGATGTTCGACCAGTGTATCACAGATAATTGAGACAGATGTGAGTACATACTTGTATATTATGACAACAGTAATATATAATTTAATTTAAATGTTACCTTTTCTTTAATTTCTCATCTAGTCCATCGATCTTGATAAATACTTACATCCTGGAGAACGGGCGCTACTCAATAAAATATTGGACATTGTAAAGGAGTGTAATGTTATACGAAACTTTATACACTCAGTAAGCAACGAGGATACAAAAGGTTTGATGATAAATTTGATAAACTGTATTTTATGCAGTTGATACAATTGTTTCATGTTTATTTTGCAATTTACAGAATGTATAGGTCCTGGTCTCTATATACGTGCTCTTTGCGATGGAATGGATCAAGCACTGGAACCTTTTCGTGAAGAAATAATTGAATTGGAAACTACAGTCTTAAATGACAGTTATACTCCACTGTCATTAATCCTTTGCAGTGTTGAAAAATATACTTGTCTATTTTCCTTATTGCATTCTATCATTCGTGAGGTAATTATATATTTTTCCTTTTAGCAAAAAGATATTTTATATTAGCTAGTTTTGTTACATATGATTACTTTTTTTAATTAGATTAATACATATGTTTTCTCAATTGCAATTTGTCGACTATTTTACATATATAGTTTAATGAGAATCTGAATAGTGCATTATTTTTACAATGATATTGAATAGCTACTGTAATGAAATATTATAATGTGCAGAAAGCACAAGACATTAGCCAATTGTTTTTATTTCAGATTCATACACAGAAACTTTATGGTTGTAAATTGTTGCAATGTTTACATCAACGTATGCATACCGGTATACCCGAGAGCAACTCCACTTTGGAATTGTAAGAAATTTATAACGAAACTCGATATTGTTAGCCTTATGATTATCATTTACTTGTCTTTAGGATGGCTCATTCTGTTCATATTGTTTTCTACAAGCATCTAACGAGTTGGCTCTTGTATGGGCATCTAGAGGATGTTCACAAAGAATTTTTCATACAAAAAACATCAGATTGTGAAAAAGCTTCGATGAAGGAAGATGGAAAGTACGACATTGATGCACGCGAATCAATAAGTGGCAAAAGAATTGATGTTAATATGTGGGACTATAATGTCCAAATGGACATGCTCCCATCTTATATTAGGCCATCACTGGCAAATAAAATTTTAACCATCGGTCAGACTGTCATTATGTTTGGAAATGACCCTAGACAGAAAAAAGGTAAAAAGAATGTTATTTCTGATTGTTTAAAATTAGGTAATTCTCTCGTTATAATTGTTGTGTCACGCTTCAACAAATAAGTGCAGCTTGTGTGATAAAGGATAATTATGAAAAGTTAAATGTTTCAGATTTCAGTATGATATCCAAGACGGAAAATTCCGTATGGGGCGACAAAGAATATGAATACTTCAGGAAACTTCAAAATCTCCAGGCAAAATCAGTTTTTAACATCGTTGAGTTTGATCGCACTGTCAATGAATTAAAACAGTGTGTGACTGAACTTTTATGGCACGTTGCCGTTGAAGAGGCGCAATTAATGCAACAGCTCAGGCTCGTGAAAGAGTTCTTTTTGATGGGACGCGGCGATCTTTTCTTAGAATTCATCAAGCTCACGGCGCACATTTTGAATAAAGCACCCACGAGTCATACTTCTAGAGACATTAATCTCGCATTTCAAATGGCGCTGAGGAAGATGCATCTGAACGACGAAAACGCTATCGATAGTTTTAATTTCGTGGTACCCGCGCTACCTTCTGAAAACGAATATGTCGACACGGATGCCACTGATCTTGGCTCTAATACTCCCGATGATGAAAGACAAGATCCTAATGGTGCGTATTTGGGTTTTTTGTAATCGTAATTTTTTTATGAATTATTTAAAGACAAAATGTTAAATAAATTCGTTTTAGAAAAACGTGGATGGGGCATGATCACGTTGAAGTACAAAGTTGTTTGGCCATTGCATTTGTTGTTCAATCCAGCCGCGTTGAACGATTATAACACTTTGTTTCGTTTTCTGTTAAGAGTTAAAAAGACTCAAATAGACTTGTGGAATCTTTGGAGCGAACACATGCATCACAAAGACATGTAAATTATATATTCATAACAATTCTTATAATTAACATTTTTGTTATTCATAATTATTACAGCAAAATATGTGTAATTTACAGCGACATCGGTGTAATCCAATTGAGAAATAATTTAATCTTTATCATCGACAATTTGCAGTATTATCTGCAAGTAGATGTTATGGAAAGTCAATATATTGTAATGGAAACGACTATGAAAAACACACGAAATTTTGAGGATATACAAAAAGCACATTCTGTGTTTTTAGCTAATGTCCTATCGCAAACATTTTTACTAGATAGTGGAACAGGAAAAAAGAATCCGGTAAACTTTATCAGAATAATTATAAAATTCAAAATTATGCAGAATGTCATAGATTTAACGAGCCATCTTTCCTGTATCAAGTCTTTGAATAATTTAATCCATAAATTTAAAAAATGGCTCTGTAAATCCGAGACACTCTGTCGTTATTCCCGGTATTCAAGAATATTTTTAACAGGTGAATAAATTGATACATCTCTTGCTACGGCTGTGCGACGATTTTATCCTGCAAGCGTCAATGTGGGAAGTCGGTAATTTGCTCTTAACGGAGAAAGAAGAGCTCAAAACATTATGCGAGACACTCGACAGTGTAATGGACTGGTTAACAAAAACATTAAATAAAGTGCGCGCACAACCCAGTGGAGAACACTTGGCTCGATTGCTTTTGAGATTAGATTTTAACAGATGGTTCAGTAAAAAGGTTTGAAGGAGGTAAAAAATTATGCAGCGAATTATAAATACATTGCATTAGCTAGAAAAGACATCTTTTTTGTAAAGATTTATTGGAATTCAATACAATGTTCAGTTAAGATTACATAATAGCAGATTATATAAATAACATTATTTTTTTATTAATTGAAACTAAAATATATACCAAAATTTGAAAAATGAACTTGAAATAAAAAGGCATGTATTATCCTTATAGATCGTCTTATTTTAACTCTATAATATTTTTTCAAATTTATTTTTCTCTATTATGCAATTCATACAATCAATGCAATAATCGCTAATATATAGTTTTTATATAATTTAATTATAATAATACTTTATAATAATACTTTACGAATCACTTGAATATTTATACTGAATTTGATTGATGCTAATGGCAGTTCAATAAAGACCTGATATATCATACATGTTTTGACAATATATGATCATTGGTCTTTTTTAATCAAGGAATAATCTATTATCTTAATCTATCTGATATTATGAATATTCTATAATATATCACAAATATGAAAGAACAGTTTTTAAGACTTTCGTTTCTTTATTGCAGACGTATTGATATAATTTGTGAAGTCATGTGAATTTTTTGTATTATCAAAATAAATTGATTTTTTCATACGCCGCTAACATGCATTCTACAAGAAACAAGAGTCTTAAGTGTAAAGAGGCGAGCATCATTTGAGATCTTTCAAATATTATCATTTAACCCCTTGCAATCCTTAAAACTCATTGGATTCGACGTAATACGTTGTAATAATTCTTTTTCATAATTCTTGAAGCATTTGAATCTGTGTATGATTATAATCGATAAACCATATTTTTAGAATTTTTATAAATTTTAAGTAAATATTCTTTGATTCATGTTAAACTTGATTAGATGAAATTGAAATACTGATGTTTGCTCATTTGCGAAAAATAATGGGTGGCAAGGGGTTAATACATACATAGAATCATTTTTAATTATTAACATGTAAAATTATAATATTACAATTTTATGTAATATATAAATTGCTTATTTTGTTTATAGTATATTTAAATTTTTATTTTATTACAGATTGTGAAATTTTCAATCGCTATCGTCATCATAATCTTCATCGTTGTATCCATACGTACTGTCATATCTGCGTTGATGCAGTTGTATCGCATTCTTGACAGACACATCGGAAGCTAATTCTTCCGCAGTAACGCCGTCATTATTCTTCAAAGTCACATCGGCATCGTGCTCCAACAACAAATTTATTATCTCCAAATGTCCATGACTCGCGGCTACGTGCAGTGACGTGTCACCCATTTTATTCTATGATTGAAATAAAGTGAAAGATTAAGAGACAATTTTATACATGAAATAAAGAAATATCAACTTCAAATGAAGACATAACAGTAAATACAGTAGAAGCAAACGTTCATACTTATTTATTTAATGCTAAATGTGATTAATTTGGATTTTTGCTTATCTCATGAAAGATTAAATGTCAAAATATTACAGTGAGTTTAAAATTATATTTAGTATTAAATAGGAATACAAATTCAATTCTCCAATATAGATGTATTAATTCTCTTACCTGAGCGTTTACTACGGGATTCGGCAAATTGAGAAGCTCTTTTGCACATTCCAAATGGCCAGTGCGCGCTGCCCAGTACAACGGCGTATTTCCAGCTGCATCTAAACCTGTTCCCGATATGCCCTGATTCAAATATTCCCTCAGGAAGGAAACATTGCCACGTCTTGCAGCATCGTGCAATGGCAGCTCGATTTCTTGTGTTTGTTCTTCAACTGAAACCAACAAATTATGAACATTATGAGCATTAATAAATAATAGAAATTATAAATACTACATCGAAGATAAGTATCATGTATCCTTTCTTACCATAGGCGACAGGTATAAGTCCTTTCTGGTCTCCACACTTGGCCCTCCACCAATTTGGATCAGTATCTTTTTCGTAAACATAAAGTAAATCACCTTCTTCAAATGATAACTCATCTGCCTATAAAAAGAAATATCTCATATTTTATCTTCATATGTAAAAAAATATATAAAAAAATATTAAAAATTACATGTATATTATACATATGTAAGTATATAAGAAATATAAGTAAACATTTTATTAATAGATTACTACAGATGTACTTACACGTTGTGCAATATACTTGCATAATGTTCTGACCACTTTCACCTTACCTTAAATATGACATATGATGTTAACAGATTTATATTAAATATTTTATTTAAAAAATAAAATTCTTGTTTGCAAAAATAAAGTAGATTATTATTCTAACCTCTATACTATATAATAATTATATATATTAGCAAAAAACTGTGCAAAATATTTTCTTTCACTAATCAGAGCGAAACTATAATTCTTTTAGATTATTGATTTTTTAAATTTCAAGTCTCTTATTCATATTTAATAAATTCTTTTTCAAAAAGAAATACTGGATTGAGGTATACGACATAACCTTAAATTTATATATAATAGAATTTTATTAAATTTGTAACAAAAATGTCATAAATATAATTATAACATAAATTAACGATCTATATAATACATGGTCAATACATACATACATATATATAGTTAAAAGTTTCTTCCATTATATACAATCACTCAATGGAAACAATAAATGCTTCAATAATTATACAATAAATACTTAGATATTGTTATTAAATTGTGTATAATAAGATCATAAATTATATATTGCAACGTTGGATAAAGTTGTAAATCAATATATCACTATTCTATGATATATTTACCAGGTTTCCAAGTGGTTTTAGGAGGTACAGGTGTTTTTACAAGTACACTCATGGCTGTGTAATTCTATCATCATAATATCAATCCAATGACTCACATAGTCATATTCACAGTAACGCGCAGCTATATATTTCAGTTGTGGTTGACACGCCCCAATGTAGAAATTATCTAAATCTTTTTCCTTGACACCTTCATAAATAACACCATGTCTGAAAAATATATATAGAATAAAACTTAAATGATAATTCAGTTCCTGATGTTTTTATAGCCTACTGATAATAATATAACTTTATGCAAATTACAAATTTGTATCAAACAATAAACAAAAAATTTCAATTAAATTTCATTATTTTCTAGAAAACATATGTTTAATTGATAATATGAGATACTCACTAAAAAATACAACCAAAACGAAAGCTATCATAATCCATACCCAACACCTCCATTTTGAGTTAGTGTGCTCTTCCAACTTCAGAGATTCTTTCTTTAATTTAACGGCATTTACATCAGTCAATTTGTCAGACTTTTCCAGCATGCCGATATCTTTTCTTATGATAGCGCTCGCTGCTAATGCATGCTCCTTCATAGTGCCGGTCATGGAGAGCATATTTTCTGCAATTTTCTCCTGGATATTACGATTATATTTCAAAATAGCATCCAGATCTTCATCCTGGATATCAGAGTTCAACAATCTCTGTCGTACACCATCCTTATTTGCATCTGTAATACGTAACGAGATTCAATGTCAGAGCCATGTAAAAATTCATTGCACATCATAAAAGCAAGTCACCTTTGTTGCTGTGGAATAATTCCGCCCGTAATTCCCGATTGTATTTGGCAACAGTCTTCTGATGTATTTGCGTTGTAATATTTGTACTTGCTGAATTGTTAGTAGATGCTGAATTTTTTGATAGTAATTGTGCAGCAACCACTCTCTCCACTGGGTTTGACAGCTTCATTGCATTTATTACTCCTTTTAAGAAATCTATCCGTTTAGTGTAGCCTATCATGGTATCCTTAGATGGTTTACTATAAATGAATATTCAACTTTTTGCTACACATTTTTAATATTGTAATCATAACAGTAATGTATAATATAATCCAATATAATCTCAAAGTAATATACAGGTAGTTTTAGATGTCACATAACAATAATTAATAACAAAGAATCCACGTAGAACATCCTATCAAAAATAGCATTGATGCTTAAAAACACTTTTGCTGTTAAATTATGTATTATATTTGTATTTTTTAAGACAATTTTATTGATAAATTTTCAACATCTCTCATTTAAAAACTATTATAGTTTTAATATTTTTTTATCTCAAAATGACATAAAGAATCTGTCATTAACTATTGTAACACAATCTACACCTTATGTACTATATAAATGCATATATTATACAATTAAAAATATTACTTTGGTAGAGTTTGCAACTTATTCATCATGTCATCCAGAGAAAGTATATACTGAAACAAAAAATTTACGTCGTTTTAAAATAAATAAAATTTATGCAATTAATAGATATTTATAGTATGTATATAATTGTGAACAATATCATCTTCACAAGAAATAGTTACAAAAGAATTTTAACATTTTTATACAAGCAAAGTTAAGTATGTTTATTTAAATACTTTATAATAAATGCTATAATTATAATTATCTACGGTATCCTCATTAATATTGCGCTTTGCTTAACAATTACATAAAGTTATTCCAATCTATTTAATAAAGCATCAGGTCTTCAATTAAAAATATAGAAAATATGACAGAAATTGAGGTTAGAAACAGTTGCAGTTTATGCACCTTCTCGAGCTTCCAGTCTTTGTGCGGATCATCTTTCGCTATTAATTCGCAACGCGTTAGAAGTCGCTTGATATTAATTTCCAGCCTGGTCATTTGAATCATTTGGCGTATACAGAAAAATTAAAAAAAGCCACGTGTTTTCTTGTTCAACGTATGCGGAAATCGCATGACAAATCGCATGTGTTTGATCACAGCTGATCACAACTGCGTTCCATTTGGACACTTTATACGCGCTATAAGCGTCATTCTATCTTTTTTTCATATATAACGAGCGATAAAGATAGAATAAAAAAAAAGGGTTCGAATTTTCGCTAATTTTCGCTGGGGTTTGAGTCTTGACTAAAATGAGGTTTGAGTCTCGGCGAAATGAGGTTCGAGTCTCGACTAAGTGGGGTTCGAATCTTCGCTAACTGGAGTTTGAGTCTTGACAAAGCGAAATTCGAATTAGGTGTGTAAATACATATTTCTATGCAGTAAAAACTAATTTTATAAATGTTTAACTTATTAAACATATAGTTAAAAAATTTATATTAATTGGTCCATATAGGAATCATATGATTTGGGTTCATTATGATGGTGCAATATCGTTATTGGACAGTTCGTGTTCAAATTTTACTTTTTATTTTCAGTCGCCATGAATATAAATTGTTTATTATCTCTTGTTTTATTTTCTACAATTAGTTATCTCTTTGAAATATCGCCTTTTACTGTTTTATAAATATTGTAAAGACGTTAACGCATATGCCGTCCTCGGATTTCCTGCGACGAGCGAGTTCGAAAGCTTATATTGATCAAAATATCGAGATACGAGGTCTTTCCCGGGTCAACAAGGTCAACGCTTCATCGAGTCGCGAACGATCCCGGGGAAACCGGGCCGAACGAAACGAGGACAATATACAAACATGATCCGTCTTGCGACAGTTGCAAATGAATGTCCTCGGATTTCGCTGACTTTGTTTCTCGTGTCTTGAGCTTTCTCGACTCTATACCATTCTTTCTCGTGCGATAAATACATTCACATCGTGTGAGTCTTCCCGCGAGCAGTCGAGATCGTCGAAAAAAGAGGTAACGTTCCTCGTCGTTATCCAATTCGCGCGACATGGAAAGTGGGAGAGATAGCGGGTTGAACGACTCCGCGGAGGGGATGCTGTCGCCATTGTCGCCAATCGTTGCTACGTTTGAATCGGGAAAGGAGGGTACGGTAGAGCATCGTAACGGTCAGCAACAGCAACAGGAACAGGATAACATCATTATCATGGGCAAGCAGAACGGCGAGGATTTGGATCAGGATGCGCAAGAGCGGATGCTCAAGGAGGATAGCACCGCAAAGATCGCGATTGAGAAGGATGACAAGGACGAGAAGACCACCGAGGTGAGGATCTCTTTATGGAACGTCTCGTTTCTTCGTTTCTAGGTTTGATATCCGAGATCCTAAATTCTCGGAAGTTATTTTATCGCGAACACGCGAAGCTCTTTCGAAGACAGCGAGTTAAACGCCTTTTTCGGATCTGTCCGCAAAATCTTAACCTCAATTTGCCACATTGCAGACGTCGTCATTCTCGAAACCGAATATGGATGCGCCGGAATGCTTATCTTTTTGTTAGCTCTTTATCTCACAATGGACACGCCTATTTCGCCATTATACGAGCGATCGATTGAGCCTTTGGAGACAGAAAACTACTGAGATTTCTCGTACTCAATACACCCTTGCGGATTGTGGAAAAATAGATGGGATACTATTTTAATGTCAATCAATTAACGAAATCATCATCCTTTTTATTCAAATTTATTGGAGCATAATATGAACAAAACGCATTATATTGTATCGTGATGCTACGAACAATATGCTAAAGAAAGACATGTTGATTAATTTTGAAAAATATGCAAGTCTCATGAAAGTTGCATCATACGTGACATTGAGGCTTTAATTTATATCAACTTATATATTTGGCAAATATACAATATGGAAATGCTAACTTCTAGAATTTAAAGGTTTAACTTGGTTAATTTTAATAAGCAGATAATTCCCTGAATTAATTTGATTTTTTTTCTCTGTATATTTTATGGCAATATATATATTTTCTTATTGCGAAAAGAAGTAATAATTTATAAAAAATACCAGTCCTATCTTTAAGAATACTCGGCACTGATATTTATTATGTATTATAATATATTAATATTTAATATTTTCAGAAGTAGCAGAGTTATCATGTTAGATATTTTTATAATTATATTAGACTTTGTTTTCTTTTACTCAAATTACTCCAAAGTGTATGCTTTTCCGATAGGTGAAATTTATTTCGGAGAATGGCGACGCCAAAATTGATATCGAGATGGTAAAGGCAGTACTCTCTGGAATGGGAAAGGAAGAATTGATGAAATTTGCAAATGATCCATTCTGGATCAGATTGAGATGGGCCCTGTTCATTCTCTTTTGGCTGCTGTGGGCCGCCATGTTGGCCGGTGCTATAGCCATTATCGTGATGGCGCCAAAGTGTTCTGCTCCTGAGCCGAAGAAAATGTGGGAAGAGAGCCCGATTGTTGAGTTAGATGCTTCAAATACTTTTAGCGATGACTTGACAGCACTAGAGCTTAAACTGAACGATTTGAAAAACCAGCATATCAAGGCTATCTCTCTCTCTTCTGTGGTGAAGGCAACCGCAGATGGTACGTACAAAATTAATAGCCATGCATATTTTATTTTCTTAGAATATATTGTAATCATAATTATATTAATTATTCTTATCTTTTTGTGGCAGGAGGGACCATAGATTTTAAAGTCATCAAACCGGAATTAGGAAACATCAGCAATTTGGAAAATTTCATCAAAATAGCAAAGGAGAAGGATCAACAAATCTTTTTGGAACTAGACCCCAACCATTCCTCCATGGAGCATCCATGGTTTAAACAATCTGTAGAAAGGCAGGATCCATTCACGTCTTATTATGTCTGGGCTGATGGAATAACCAGCTCTGACGGTGGAAAAGAAAGACGAAGTCCTCCGAATAATTGGGTTAGTCATGCAATTTCTCTGATAAGTAATGCCAGAGTAAAGTCTGTGACGCATATCAATTTAAAATATACTTTTGTAGTTGAGTGTATATGGTGGATCCGCGTGGGAATGGAACGAACAAAGAGGCCAATATTATCTCCATCAATTTAATAAATCGCAACCTGATTTGAATTATAACAATCCAGCAGTGGTGACAGAATTTGGAGTATGTTTCTCACATCTTATTTTTAATCGACCAATTCATCCCGTCTTGATTATATCTAATGTTTTATTTATCATTTAAGGATATCTTGACTCATTGGTTGAAATTAGGCATTAGCGGTTTTCGTTTAGCTAACACTCAGTATCTAACGGAAGATCCAGAACTGCATGATGAATCTGGGGGCATTCTTCCCGTAGAATCAAACAATTATCAATCATTAGTACATGTTCATACGCGCAATCGTCCGGAGAATGCTGCAGTGTTAGCAAAATGGCAAGAGATAGTTCGCAACGAAACTGCTGGCAAAGGGTACGTTTGTTCTTTTGTACTATAATTTTACTGTAACTTTACACATACTATCGTTATTAACTAACGCACATTGTCATTTACAGATTATTTGCGTTGCACGATGACATTGGTGCAGACATTTTGCAAGTTTATAATGATAAAACAACGATTGACCTACCGCAGAGTTCGCATTTCCTCACTACTGCCAATGTGAATATAAATGCAACAGACTTGCGTAAAAGTATATCGCAATGGCTTGCAGTTACGCCGTGGCCTGCATGGAATGTAAGTATAATAAAATTAATTTTATTACGTAATTTTAAAAATGACGTGTGTAGTCTTTACTATGGAATTTTAAGTCTTTGATTTTGTGTGTAAATATGTGTATATCGATTGCAGGTGAATGGCAAACAACTTTCTTTGAGGCAACGCATGCCTAAAGAAGTCGCTGATAGTATCGTGTTAATGACTATGTTATTACCGGGTACACCTATTCTTCGATTAGACGATGTCATGTCCGCGAAAGATGCGTTTGCAACCTTGTCAAGTGCTCGAAGTGGTTTAACGTTCCTTCACGGGAATACGACGCTGAGAATAGTAAACGGGACTGTCTTTGTATATGCGAGGTAAGTTTCGTAATAATTTATTAAAAAATTGCTATATGCGGTAATCATTTGAATAATTTACATACGTTAAATATGCATTTGCGAACTACTTCTTAGAGCGTTAGGTAACAGATTAGCGTAATGTGTCTTTATCAATTGTTAAATATCTTTGAAAATTAGTCGTTTAGACGATTGTTCCTCAATCTTTTTTTTTATCTAAGTATTTGATTTACACACGAGAAGAAATTTACAGAATATATTCTTTATATGCATGAATGAAGGAGATAGATTTTAATTGGATAATTGAATTCATCCTTACTCATACAATTGACTTTACATTATTCTTAAATGTCTGCCCGTATTCTCACAGCGCTTGTAGCGGTACATCTATCGCTTAATTTGCATCTCGTATTGAGAAGTACGGCTTCATAACAGATGGATAAAATTCCTAGACACTTTTTTTTATTATATTAAATGTGATGTTAAAAAATATCTCTAAAAATATGGGCTAACTAAAATACTTTGTGCACATAATAAATATAATAGACTAATCAAAGATTTTCTTTGTTCCGCAATGCTTATATGCGACACAGGAGTTGGTGAGTTTACTAACATATCGCGATTATGCTTTGCTATAAAAATTTAACTGTATGCAAGAATATAATAAAACCAATTAACAGCTATGCATGTTCTGTGTGTAACTTATATTTTGTATTATATATACACTTTGAAATGTTTTGCTATACACGCTTGAATAAATTCCAAAAAATATCAATATATGCAATAAAAATATGCAAATTAAATTTATAGGCTAAAAAGCGGCAATCCTGGATATCTCGTTGCGTATCAGACAGGAGAAGAATCAGCCATTATAAATCTGTCCGGAATACCACGGATATCGGAAGAAATCAATGTGGTCGCTCATAGTCCCAACTATGTCCAAAATACAGAAGTTATGAAGTAAGAATCTTTACGATCTATATAAAAGTCTCCATTTTTTAAATGCTATGTTCAATAATTTAATATCGGAACTTTATCGTTTTTGTAGAACAAAATTGCCGTCGAATGCTGTGCCGATATCACCAAAGAGTACACTGATTTTAACATTTGTACCGAAGGAGGAATCATAATTGGTCTAAAAGATTATTCAAACGCGATCAGATATATCCTCGATTGCGTTTTTACTTCAATATACAGGACTAAAGGAAATAAAGGTTTTAATCAAAAGGATTAGAATTGAATTTCATTGAAATTCAAAGTAACGGCAATAACTAGAACCTTGAGATCCTAAAAATATGAAATTTCTTGGATTTGTATGCAAAAGCTTATTTGATGTATTGAGTTGAAACAATTGTGTGAAAAATTGTAATTTTTGCGAATTATATATACCTGTGTGCATCCATTATATTATGCAGCAAAATGTATCTCAATGTCCATGTAATGAAATATATACATATGTAGCAAGCATCAAATACAAAGATTTGTAACTTCTTAGGGGGTCACTATGCTATCCAAAATTACAGCAACTATTGAAAAAGAATCCTTGTTAAGATAATGCCATGAATGTTTTCATACACATATGCGCAAGATTTTACTTTTATTATATAACAAATACACAGCCTAAACATGTTACATATGCGGAAAATAGTATGTACAAGAGATTTAGCTTGGAAGATATGGATATCTATTCAATATGGAGCTTGTGTGGATCGGTGAATCTCGCCGTTATAATGTAAAACAAAGCTGGTAACACAACAAGGACCAACATCGCAGGATGAATACTGATACCACGAAGAGTCGCGACGGCTATTATTCCATATCCGTGCAATAGCCAATGGCCCAAAATGACAATTACATTTTTTATATCCGAGACGGAGCTCAACAGCAACGATTTTACCGTTTGATTCAGTTTAAACGCGAAATGCGCTGCATTCGAAAGCACTGACAAGATAATAGTAATGTAAGGGAAAGAGTAATCTGCAAGAAAAATACATGAGAGCAATTAGTATACAGTTTCACAACATTCTATAGAATGTACAACATACATATTAGGCCTCCTCCGACGGCGTGGAGCAGTGCGAGGATTGGATAAAAATACAATGCTGCATAAATAGAGAATTTGCCTTGCTTTGGCAAAAATTTCCTGGCTATTAATGGTCTTATTAACAGCATAAGGACTATTCCTAAAGCGTAGAACACAAAAACCATAGTGTACCTACAAAATCAAATGTAAATTAGAGATACATAATGTTAATGCTGACAGCAAAATATCTAATAAAAATAATAGTTTTAAAGACAGTAACGCATTTCTGTATGAGACAAGTGAAGACTAATAAGATTATAGCAATATTTTTTGAGTCTTTGATATTTCTATTATTTGACTAAATATTAAAAGTATTGATGAAAATTTACTACTATTATAATCTTTAGGCACATAGATGCATTACAATCTTCACAGTCCTAATGAAAACTTTGTACATTCTGATATAATACTAACAATGGATAAACTGCCTCTTGTGTACAATGTAAAGTTGTTTCATAATTGGGATTCGGATTGTGCAGTAGAGTGTACCAGTCTGACAATTTTTTCACTTTGCACGATTTGATGCTAAACGTTCCGATGGGATTCGTAAGTTGTAGAACTATGAGGGACGCCAGGATCACTTCAAACAACGCAGACAAATGAAGGGCGATCACCTCCTTGGGTATGTTACGACGCATGGCTACCATATCAATACAGAACCAGTGCAATACTAAGGCCAGCAGGGCCATAAAACCTAAGTAGAGCCAGTCGTAGAATATCGGTGCATCTTCGCAGGGTTCACATGCAGACGAAGCATTGGTGCGGAAACCACGTGGGCAAGCACCACAATCGCTCCAGTTTCCATCTGACAACAACTCTCTGCCACAGTATAATCCAGGACATCGTGCAAGGGCATTCATAGTGTTTACTTTTCTCGAATTTTCCTAAAAATAAAGAATATTTTTAGCCTACCAAGATTATTGATACATTTAACTAGATTTTCTTGTTAGATTTTAGATTCTCTTGATACCATAAAATAATTGTACCTAGTTTTCTTATAAATCTTGATATAATTTCGAGTGTTCTGAATTCTCTTTCTCTTCACTTTTGTACAATATGTGGTTGACTTGCTCTTGATTACCCTGTTTGCTTTGTAAATTAAAATAGGTTATATCCACGTGCTACATGTTCAATGATTCTTCTTTTCTTCTATCTTTTATTATATATCCGTCTATCTTTCGAAAATGAAATGTTACCCTTTATTTTCACTTTTTGTCTCAATTACAGATTTGTTTTTCTTTTGTCAATCTATCATATCATATCTGTCATTTAAAGGAGTATCTTGTGTGTCGTTAATCTGAAAGGAATTAATCTGTCAGGAATTTTCTCTCGATACTGGAGTCTGGACACAGATGTATTTTTATAAATTAATTCTTTCGTATAACAAACAAGGCATGTTTTTTCTCTCAACTTGCAGCAACACGTATGCACACGTATGTATACAAACCCAACAAACACCGCCAATTGCTGTCAACTTTCGCGAAAGCAACGACATTTAAAATGAGCGTTGATTATCACAAACTCTCGAGAAACGTGCATTCTCCGTTGGTAAAGTCACTCGCGCAACAATTATGAAATTACGATGAGGATCGACGATGAGTGACGTAAGGAAGGCGAGCTATTTATAAATTAATGTGCATTTGTTTAGACGAGACCTTTGAAGCCTCAATGCTATATAGTACCGATATAATTATCGTTAAAATCATTCTACTAATTAAGGAGTCGTACAATAATTATAATAGAGGTAAAATCTCTTAAGCGACATTTGACATTTCACGTACACGTAGATATCTGATATGCATTATCTATTACGATGACATCGAAAAGATGTGCGTAGTCATCGCGAACACGTATAAACGCGAAAAGAATGCAAGTCGAAATTGTAATAAGGAATTAAATAACTTGTGAATAATTTCAAAAATCAAAACGTACGTTTACATTTCAAATCAAAATTAAAATTTTCCATAACGCGATTTAATCTCAATAATAATTGCAATACAATAATATTTTAAATTAACGTCGAAAAATTGATATGATATGTACGATTTCTATAATTTCATTAAAAGATTCGGATCCTTATGTTTAATTTGATTTAAAGATTTGAAAACGTTAATATTTTTAAAGTTTGGATTCGCTTTCATGAAAATATCTTAAGAGTTTGTAATTTCAAGTAATTGACAATTTCTTGCGATTAAATACATGAAAAATTACGAGAGAAAGGGAAAGAGCGAAAGAAAAAAAAAAAAAA
>QKQZ01047775.1:0-10019 GCA_003595255.1 Solenopsis fugax
TATATATATATATATATGCATGTACATAAAATGTATATTAAAATATATTAGAATACATATATAAAATTACAAATTCGTAAGAATTTTCTTGTGTTGGTTATATTATAATTATCAGAATTGGATAAGCTAATGGCTTATTAAACTTAAAAATTTAATTAAAAGTTAACATTAAAAGTTACATGAACAAAAACTAACTCAATTAAAAGTTATGTTAAGATTAAATTAAAAGTTAATTTTGAAAAGCATTAGTCATATTAAATTAGAAATTCGTAATTTTTTAAAGGTAAGTTATTTAAAATATTTATAATATAGATTATCAAACAAATTTAATATTTTATTTATAAATTAAGCTTATATGAAATAACAAGGGAATATTGTTTTTTATGTTCGAATATATTTTTTCTTTTATAATTTTTTTTCTCTTACACAGATAAATTTTTTAATTTCAACTAGTAATTTTTAAAACACAAACTTATGTCATTCATTAACTTTTTTCCCAAGTTAAAAAATCATCTATGCATCTAAAAGAAAACAGTTGAAAGAAAAAATACATTTCCATAAAAAATATTTCTTCGTTATTTCATAGATTTAATTTACAAATAAAATATTAAATCTTTTTGATAATCCATATTATAATTGTTTTGAATAATTTATCTTTAAAAAATTACGACTTTTTTTAAGTTAATATAAATAAAAAAAAAATTTTGAACGCTATTATAATTTGGATTTATATGCACTTTACAGATTAATGTAGCTGTTACAACTCCGCTGCTGCGCATCGATCCGGTGAGTTATAAAATTTTTTTGCTTATAAAATTTGCCCGAGCACCTAATTTTTTAAAATGACCTCTCTTGTGAACGCTTGTGAACGACCGGCTTCTAACTTCTGTAATATATATTTTCGATTTGTTTTCTTTATTTCTTGAAGCATTTAATTAGCACTTAATTCTACTATTATATATTTGTTTATTCATTTACATAATAAATATTTGTTTTTTTTTGTTGGGAGGGGAGCTAGCTTAATGTTAAGTCAGCCCCATCCTATTTTTTTTTATTTTCTGCCAAACGATTCGAGCATCTAATAAGCACTTAATTTTAAAATATTTTAAAATTAATTTTGCTCTGGTGGGGAGAGGGGTTATCTTAATAAGGGTAATATAAATACATATTGCGCCATGTTGATACATTTAGGCCGCGGTCCGATTCGCGCTCAAACAGCTATTGGCTTCATTCTATTCTTGTTTATGCTTAAAGAACAATAAAGACAGATGCGAATAGCGCTTTGAACGTGAATCGGACCGCGGCCTAAGTCAGTATGGCAGATATCTTAATAACTCTAATTCGCTAACTTTAACGCTTAATAACTCGCTTCGCGGGGCAGACCGCTACGTTTTTCTATCAGATTCTTTCATTTTGAGTGAAAACGCGTCAAATAAGTATATTTTTATTAAGATTTGAGGTGAGGCCCTTATTCTAAATAATTACCATTTATTTTACTTCTTAAAAACTTTATTAAGTAAAACCCTATTAACTCTATTAAATTTTTCAAACTTTATTTTTAAAAACTGTTGAATAAAAACGCTTTTAAAAATTTTATTTTTGAAAAGTTATTAAATATTTTTATTCCTAAAAACTCTATTAATGTTTAAAAACTAAATGGATCTTATTCAATCTAGGTGTCTTATTATTTATAAATTTTGCCCTAACAATTTTATAATGTCAAACAAATATTTGAATAGGAAACTTATTGTTTTTGTCAGATATAATTCTATCCTCGGAATAATTATAGATACTAAAATTTTTATAGATTCGAAAAGTTTTTAATCCCAAAATTATTGAAATTTTTTTATTGCATGATATGACAGTTAAATGTTTTAGTAGAAAAACGTTCCTAGTATTATAAAATGGCAATATTAAAAATTTACAGTAATTAGTATAGTACATTATTTATTTAATAAAACATCGAATGACGCGGCAAACATATAGTTAACATTTTTTAATGTAAGAACCGTTGCTTTTATTATTATATAGAAATTCTTTAATAATATTAGTCTCGTATTACACTATTTTGATCGTTTCTCTATTAAAATATTGCATCTGGTAAATATATATTTGGCGTTTGCAATGTTTTGCAATTATCTTAACAAACGTAAAGATCGATAAAGGGTGATGCGCACATGGTGCTACGGTTATATCTTCTTGGTACAAAATATACATATATATAAACGCGGTAGTACAAAGTTACAAATATAATCTCGTAATATCACCTCTGTCATACATTTTTCCATCTTTTCGTTGTCACGTACGAAACAAGCGTGAAATTTTCCTCTACGCTTTTATCTTAATTCGGATAATATGGACACAAAACAGGACGGATGTGTTGTCCGTTGCAAGGATTTATTTTCAAAATACTTCTGCACTCTCAGCTTTTCAGCCCTTTATTTTGTTATTCGGCGAAGATGTGTCGTCGGTTATGACGGACGTGTCGCCGTCGTTTTGTGCACGTGGCGCAACACTTTTCTCGTACGATCGATGATACATCACACATGCGTCTGTAGTTTGCACACGATGCAACTGCTCTATCCTTGCAATCTGAAAAAGATAAAAGATTTATAAGTATATGATTCCGTACAAAAATGTTAATGTGAATAGGGTCATTTGATTGTACAAATATATTCTTATGAGCTTTGAAAGATCTGTATATCAAATCTTGATGAAATGATTTTTCAGTTATAATATTGTTTTTTTTATAATGTAAGAAATACAAAAAAACATTTTTTCACACTTATTTATTTAATGATGATAAATTATGTTTGTGTTACAAGTTAAATAAATAAGTTTAAAAAATTGTTTGATCATACATTATGAAGAAATAATATTAAAGACCTATCTTAGTTCGTTCAGAATTTGATATGCAAATCTCCAGGGCTCATTTAGGCCGTACTGTATATGATAATGATACCTGTTCTTATGGGTTAGGGTACTCTATAATAAGTATTTATACACGCGCGCGCGCGCGTGTTAGGTGCATCATATGCGCATGCAAATCGAGCGACGTCGCGTGTGATCTCATAAAGCAAGTCGTTACGAACCGCGGTTTCCTCGTATAAATTCTAGTTTCCCGACGCCTTTGGACAAGGGCATATTCCGCAAGTTTGGACAAGCCAAACCATCTGTAACGTAACTAGCATAACTTAGCATTACATGCGGCTACGCGTTCTAATTCTCTTCGTTATAACTCTGTTAGATTACCCTGAACTTCCATTCAACATCAATTACAAATGGCGTGACAAATATAAAGAGAAAAGAAGAAAAGAGTTTAACTTTCACAATTATGTATAAATTTTAAAAATGTCATGTGAGAAACTGAATTATCAACATTGTAGAACAATAGCGACGTCTTTTGCTAAGACGCCCGCAAATAATGTTGAAAATATCTCTTTTTTAAGAGAGACAGGTTATCTTTGTTTTTAGAATATCTTTTGTCGAGAGCTCTGAAATATTTCTTTACATATATTCTTCTGTATATTTTGTAGCTACTTGAAAATAGCTTTCCGCATACATATAAAAACGATATTTTATAGAAGATGCGTGGAACGCTTTCGACATTACATTTTAATTGTGCGGATGAAATTACCATTTTTCTCGTTGGCGCATTGCCGTCGGTAATAACAACGCTTTACATCAAATGGTTTTCTGTCGAGATTGCAATCATTTGATAGCAAGTCCGTCGCGCGATCACGACATTGTACTGCTCTATGTTTAACTCCAGACTTTACGAGGCAAGTCGCGTTGCAACTTCCCCAATTTCCTGCAATTACAATAATTTACAGTAATTACATTAATAACTATCATATAAAGATTTTTATAAATATATTTTATATTTAACAAATTTAATTCGCCTCTGGCATTTATAAACAGTTATATTTTTTGCCTTATTTTACAATGCTTTTTGCTTTTGTCTATTTTAATGTTTTTTTTTTAGTGAACATTTTACAAAACACGAATATATTTTGTACTTTCCGTAACATTCTCAGATAATCAAATTCCATAATTATATAGTTGAGTAAAATTTTTTTTATAATTTTGATTGGAGCAAAAAGAGAATTTCTAATAGGGACGAAAAAAAATTATTGTATTATAAATTATACAAAATATTGATTGTTAATTTACCGGTAATCCATTTTCCACTGTAACAATCCTCGACATTAGGCGGCTTGTTATTCGGATTACAATCGCCCGGGACGGAGCAGGTGACCTTTCTACTCCTCTTGCCATTCGAGCAATGACTCCACTTCGATACTGTCCACTTTGACTTGGTGTTGTACATGGAATTGTCTGGGTTCTCGTCGACGACGTTGTCGAACTCGAGGATCTCCGGCTCCTCGGTGGTGAGGCCGTCGACTATCGTAATACCGTCCTGCTCGTTTAGGCTGATGTTGTAGAACGACATGTCCTTGTTGTCGGCGTACACGATCAACGGTACCTCCGACGTAGGCCCGCACGGCGGTAGATCGGGGCACGGTTCCATTTCTTCGGGCCGCATGTTCTTGTCGCAGTCGCGATCGGGTAAGGCCAGGTCCGATCGATCGGTACCCGTGCCAGAGAATACACACATCACCGATCTCTTGCGTAGCGCACCATCGCCACACGTAACGGGGCACATTTGCCATGGGCCTACCCACCACCTGAAACATTAAAAAAGTTAAAAAAAGTGTCAACACTTTCTAAATGTGTCTTAGATATTTCTTCGTTATATTTTATATAGTATATCTTTTTCCAGTCTCTAATAATTTGTAATCTGCATGTGAAGCCAATGAAGTTTCGCAATCGTAGAGCAAAAGGATTGCATAAAAGATAGTAATCGAAAATCGAATGGAGTTTTATCCAACCGCTTCGAATTTATTTTCGTTTACGAGGCAATGGTATTTCTCGAAGTTTGTTGTTACAATTGCTTTATCGGATTCGAAGTTGGCTTACCTCGCGGGGCACGGATTCGAATTGCATTCGCGCGACTTCGGCTCCGGCTTTTCTATGCCGTCGCAAAAGTGGTCTTCGACGATGCCGCTTTTTCTTTCGTGACAGACCGCGTGCGAAGTTTGAGTGCCGCCACCGCAGGTGACTGTGCAGAGAGTCCAATCGGAAGATACCCACGAGTATTCTGGGGCCCGGTCAGGTTCTTTTTTCGGCACGGTGTACTCGTAACGTAAACCGAAATTGCGATATTGACCTCTGTAAATTAACTGAAATGATGAAGATTATTGATATGCGATGATTGGAATAAAAAATGGATCTGTCATAATTAAACTGCGTGTAATTTACGAGTTAATAAACTTTTATAACTAAAGTCTACAGCTTTAGTAATCTAGTTTAGATTACTGTACATAAAATTGCAATTACGAATATTTATAATTTATAAAATAAACATGAATTCGTTTTAATTTCTAACTATTAAATATTACATTTTGTATGCAATTTATATCGCGAGTGTACTCACATAGACCGCAATGTCTTCCTTAATAGGTCCTGGGATTCTAATTTTCTCTCTGTCTCGATCACGTTCATACAGAGCTGGCGTCCCAGCAACTTCGTACTCGCCCGCTAAAGTGATCTGCCTGTCCGATCAAAATCTCAATTTAAGATTTCGTTCACGTTAGTATTTCGCAGAAAATTTTTTTTATCAAAATATCTTAAAGTAAGCGCAATAAATAAATTATTTTGTCTATTTCTATAAAATTATTCGACTTGAGCAATCAAGTAACGCGAGACTTAGATTATGCCGTGTTACACACATCGCGTCCTACAATTTACAATTTTCTGAGATATACGTACCGTTTTCCATTCAGGAAATATTTGTCAGAATTCGGCACGCCAATGCCGATGTAATTCTTGCTATTACCGGCCTCCTCGATTTTAATGTTTCGAGAACCGGACGGTATGATAACGACTTCCTTATATCCAGGACCCTCGTTTTTGTCATAAACGCCGCTGGTAGTCTCGCATTGAGTGCCGTCACCATGACAAATACCGCAGCGATCTTCCGTAGCGTCGGAATCCACCATCCAATCGCAACCGACTTTCTAAAAATTTAAGTTATTTAATCCTTAAAGCTTCTTTCGCATAAAGAGAATCGAAATTATATATTTCGAGCTTCTAAAATATTCTGTTGCAAGTACAATTCATTTGGAGAAGAACACTGACCCTGCATATGCCAGCGATGCACATGTCCCTGGTACCGACGTTGCATGGAGTACCATCGAGAGCAGCCTCTCCCCAAGGTACGATTACGCTTTCATCTGTATCGGTGCAATAAAGCTCGCAAGGTTCCGCTAAATGGGACGATGCAAATCAAATCTCGCGTCGTAATTAGTGTTTAGACCGTTGAATCATTAATAACCACACGCAATTTTGGAAAATCATAGAGTTACGGAAATTATGTACGCGATCGCGGAGAGAGGAGTTTCGTGCGTCACGCGGCGCTTAAAAGTTCACTTACTTTGGTCGAAATACGGCAGCCAGGTGTAGTTCTTTCCCTTGTACTCTTTGTCGTCGTAATTGCTGCATTGCACGGCGCGGAAGCTCGGCGTGCCTTCCGGACAAGGTTGCGTGTTGCAGATTTTGTAGCGGCGCCTCTCACCTATGCAGAACTTCCCGCCGTGTGCTGGCTCCGGATGGTCGCACTTCCTCTCGACAATCGAGACCCCGGCGCCGCAAGTTCTCGAGCATTCGCTCCACGATTCCCATTCGCCCCAACTGCCGTCGATTTGCCGCGGTCGATCGACAATGGGCACGCATTCCTGATTTTGACACCACTGCGCAAAGAACGACATAAATCAATAAAAAAATTCAATATTTTCGCAAGACTCAGACTTTCGGATAAATCAATCGTAGTTTAATTAATTACATACACTACCGCTCATTAATTTCAATACACTCCCAGATTCGTTGATTTTTTCATAAAAGATGAACATGATACGTATATTTTGCACGGCAGAATAAGTTTACTTGCTATTATGAACACTTTCAGCACTCGCATCGATCGTATTTATACATTATTTATAAAAAAATCATTGAAAACTTTACTTTTCGAAGAAACGGGGCTAACAGCTAGTTAGCCTGATCCTTGGAAATAAACAAAATACGCGCGCAAGATATTACTACGGTCACGAGGTGCTCGAGATATGTGTTATTTTGATTATTGTTATTTTGAAATCGATTCGTCAACACATACACAGTGAAAGAACTTCGGTGGATATTTTGATGAAAGAAAAATTTAAGGAAATCAAGACTCCATTTCTTTGTAAACAATTTATATAAATACAAAACATGTTTATTTGCCTAAATAAATCTATATTCGTCACAAAATAGTTTCTATTATTCATTACTTTCCGAAAAATCAACGATTTTTGAGTGGTGTATTGAAATTAATGAGCGATAGTGTATATTTTATAGAAAGAATTCACTATTTTAAGAGAAGTATTATTGTACCATGTGTTTTCCACAATGTGTTCCCGGAGCTGCCGGATGCAACATAGTAGTGCAGGAACCGTCCACGATGCACCACAGTTTCGAGCAGATCTGTAATCATAAGTGCCGCAGTTATTTAAATCGCGTTGATCCTGGTTGGATTCAGACTGGCCATTTATTATCTTTACGATCTTTGCTTACCTCCTGCAAAGGGGAGCAAACAAAAGCTTCTCTTACGCCGAACTGCAACCTGCATTGGTGCTCAGCGTTATACATTGCACCGGGTGGCAAATCCGGATACGCATAATCGTTACCCGCCGGTTCGTCTTCCAAACAATCGCCTTTTCCTTGGCTAAAATTCGAGGATTTATACATGTATACTTGTATCTTTTACTTATGAATTTTATAGAAAACGAGTATAAAATCCTGAATTTCTTAACGTTATTTTTTTTTATTTACTCTAAAAAGTTTGTGATGTCTCTTCTGGAGCATCTAGACCATGCCACTCCAACAGCATCCACCTCAAAAGTTGGCGTCATTACATGCAGGGTGTCGCCTTCACGTTTACTACAGCCGATTTTTTCCGTGTCGTGATACATTCCGAAGCTAAACAGAATATGTGGTCGAACATTGAAAATTGATGCATATCTTTTTAAATTTTAGATATGCTTTAATGTTGCATGTGAAACAGTTTTTTAATTCATCGATTAATCATTACGCGTAAACACATAAGCGACTTTTACAGAGCAAAGTTGCATTTATTTAACGTATAATGCGATTGATCAATGAATTAAAAAATTTGCCTAAACATTCGATTTGAAACAGAATCTTCCTTTCGGTTTTGCTTACTTATGCCCCAATTCATGTGTGATTGTATGCGCTAACGTGATTCCATTGTCTTCGTTGACGCTGCAGCTGCGATCCGGTTGACACATGCCAGCAACATGCGCCACTCCCAGTGTACTGCAAGGAGTATTCGCACGCGAACAAATGTCCTCTCTCGTCACCAGAATCGCCACGTCGTGGTGATTCGGGTGCGAGTCGTCATCCGGATTTAGCTTCTGCTGCCATTTGCAGAAATTGTATAGGGTCTTATCCGCGTTCACCGTGATGTCCAGTCCTTGCTGGGACAGAAACGGTTCATCTCGAGTAATCATTCCATCTATCAAAGTGCGCGAACTCACACATGTACTACCATTGCGCGTTTATCGCGTAATTGATCTGAAAGCGACTTTGAACGTGACGTAAATATTATATACCTCTGCGTCTTCTTCTTCGACGAGAATAATTCTGACTACCACGATGTTGATGAAGTTGCCGATGGTCGGATCGAGGTAGAGCGCGGACACCATGTTCATAATGGTCAGGAGATAGGTCTCCACGTCGCCGTCCTGGTGAAAAGCCATCATCGTCGTGTCAGCGACGACAAGCGCCTCGACATGACGCGGTGTGCTGATCGATCTTTTGGAACGATGCCACCGTTTCGTTTGATGATGTTTCCTTCGCCCGCGGCCCTGAACTTGGACGAGGCCTGGTTGAGTTTGCCATTCGAGCCGCGTCTCTGTCAATCGACGCGGTTCTGTCGGATATTTCACGTGCTGTCATGATCAATGTAGTAGCTAATCTCTGTTTCTTGCTGGCTGTGCTTTTACCGTTAAATTCACTTGTGACCCTAATAATCTTAAATCTGTTGCTAGAAGTGTTACGAATACTCGTAATCCTTGTCAATTGATCGAGCGAGAAAGTAGCTACCATACCATGAAGCGTTTTAACGCCGCGGTTGATTTACGCAGATTGGCAGATCGTACGTCTGCAATTAAGATTTTATTTGGCCCGCCCGATAACTCGGCCGGCTTGCCGAAATGGATATTCATTGTAGTTAATTACGGGTTTGCGGCGAATTGGATTATTCCCTTGCGGGTAGCGCGCTTCGCCCTATAAAGATACGTATCAACCGTGCGATCTTACCTCTCCATACATCGACAATGCGCGCTCGTGCATGTTCAATCCATCGAAATGTAGGACCGTTAGAGAGAGGGTGGCTAGGTCGTAAAGCTGAAGTTGTGCCAAAGACTACACGAAGCGGTAATTTCGGGATTTGTACGGCGGTCGAGTTAGATTTGGTAGATCGACTCGATCCGCACTATCGTTCGAATCATCGCGCAGATCGACCAATCGATCGTCGTAGCTTTCGCGTAAGTGTTTCGCCCATGCGAAGAGCGAACCTTACGTGACGAGTTACGTGCGAGGCTATTATTGTAGCCGAAAGACACACCAGAAACGTTCGTTAGAACTCGAATTTCTAATACCGCTAATATGAGTTTCAATATTCTCGCGCGTGAGACTTAAACGTTTTGCACACCCTTTCTCTCGCCCACCCTCCCCGCACGGATATTATCGTCGGCGAAAAATAAAGGACAGACGAGGCGTCGATGACACGCCCACGTTCCGTACCACGGCGCGTCCAATTACATTATACGCGGCAGACACATAAATACATGCGATACATATTACAAGAGAGGGCGAGAGCACACGAGAGAAGATGTGGGAAG
>QKQZ01047777.1:0-16530 GCA_003595255.1 Solenopsis fugax
ATAGCCGTTGGGTCAGCTGTCAAAATAAATTCATTACCATGTTCATATGATAAGAATTTTTATAGTAATATATCGATAATATCGATAATTTATGTATATGAAAAAGATTGAATATGTTTAACAGCTGACCCAACAGCTATTATAACATCTTTTTATCGAACTGATATTTTGTTGAAAACATTAATTATGCATATGTAATGTACAAATATGTTTCCTATAGAAATAATTTCTTAATAAAAATGTCACTGCGTATTTATATGACAATCTTAATGTCNTAATCTCAATGTCAAGAGGTACCTTCACCCCTTGTCATGTCACCATGCCTGAGCGCGCGAAATGTCAGCTCTGGCATTCGTAAACTTTAATCGCTAATAATTTGAAAACCATGAGACCCTCGACATTTTTGTATTAGGATTTTTTTCTTAGAATGTTCCAAAGAATCCGCTCTTAAGAGGGGATCCGAGCTTTTTGGGACACCCTGTATAATTAAGATATAAATTATATATTAAATGTTGAGTAAGAAGTATACAAAGTTCACGTTATTCACGTTAAATAAAACTGTAAAAAATATGTAAAGACAATACCCCAGTATGGTAAACATTCCAGTGGCATGCTGCGTATAAACAACAAATATGGTCCCGTTGGCAAGAATCACTCCCAATATGAACACGGTACCGAAATACATTATAAATCGAATAATGTAAAAATCTCTTTCATCATCAAGGAAGTATTCAGCATGGAAAGGATGCTCCCATGCACGTGACTCGTTCAGCGGCAGAAATACATCGAGAATTTGAGGAATGAATGTGGTAAGCATGTACATAGTTATGCCTACGAACATGTAAACTGGAAGACATAAAGTTATAATAATTAAAATCAATCAAATTATATACCTATTACACGTCATATAAAAACAGTCAAGAAATGTTTCGATAATGAAGCGATGTGCGCTACATCGGGAGAGAAATTTGCAATAAAATATTGAATTTATATATGTATAGTATAATAGAATTTTAAATAAAGTAAATGTACCTATATGATCTAGTATTCAATATGGCCTACTTGTTATTTCTTATAGTTACAAAGTGAACTGAATAACGCTGCACCCACGTATATATTTAAAATTATTCCATATTTTAAAATTTTAAATTAACGTTTATAAGTGTTTTCTATTTTAAATCTGGTCATCAATTTTTAATTTTTAATTTAGCAAAAAATTATAAAAAATTGTAAAGCTTAGGTAGGCCATATAAAGTCAAATTACCTTAATAAAATAAGATTATATATTTATATAATAAAATTTTATATACTAAATAAACGATAAATGCAAAAGTTCTTGACTTGTTTGCAATAATAATAAAAGCGAGATTTTACTTACGCAAGAACACTTTTGTCGCTATTTTCGCGTTCATGGCGTTTGTTTGCATAATTTCAATCTCATCCTGAGATCTTGCAGACTCCCAGTCAATTTTAATTTGATCGAATAAATTCCTCAACTGCAAATTAAATGCTTGTTCCATTCGCCTATTGTAAATTGCAGTGCAAAAGCAAGTGTGATTTTTCTCAATACTATAGATATTATATTTTGGCTTATGTACACAAAAATTATTATTCACGTATTTCTTACTTTGTCATTGATTATTATACGATTCATGAATTGTACTAGTGCACCGAGATTAGGAATAAAAATGGGCAGAACATCAAGTACAAAATCTGCCGTTAATTCTGTCATGCAGACCTTAATTGCCTAGAAAATATCTCTTTCAAATTATCCTTTGCTTTACAAATTTATTATAAAAAATAAAAATATATTTTTGATTAACATACTCAGAAAAAAACATTAGTTTTAAATTAAAATAAAAAGAACTAATATATTCTATTTAATAATGATTGTTTCATATACATATGAGCAAAAAATTATATTCATGTTTACACGTGAAATAATGATAATCTTTCTTATATCTAATTTAATCTTTGAAGAATTTGATAATTTTATTCCAGCAAAATATTATATTTTTATATTTAAATATTATAATAATAATTTAAAGAGCACAATATGATTTTATTCATAGAAATAATATTACAAAATTCTATTTCTTAGAGTTTCAACATATTGTTATTTTTTTATTTGATATTGTTCTTCAACTCATAAAAATTAATTATTATTAAATAATGAAAATATATTCTTTTTTATAAAACTATACAAAATTCTTCACGTAAAGTTATGTCTGCTTAATGCTTTAATCTTAGATCAATATTTAACATTTTGAAAATAAAGATATTCTCTATTTCTAAAAAATGATAAAAAGTACGTTAAATCGAGATTAAAGTTAATCTACATTAGTGCAAATGGGCCTATGTTAAATACTACAAAATGCATAAATAAACGTCCATTCTCTCTCAAATTTTGATTAAAATTTTATTTATAAAAAAAGTCATTTTCAAAATAATTGAGGAACATTTTTTCCAATGTCTCTCAAAATATGAAAGTTCTATAATACATAATGAATATACGTATTACATAAAAAATGATTTGAAATGAAATAAAATCAGTCTACTTCAACAGATTTACAGATTTACCTGAGCGGCTAAAGCGTAAATCATAAACAAAATTGTGATTACGCGCTTAATTCGAGTGTTCGTTGTTCGGTTATGATAAGGCCATAATCCATATATAGACAACACTAGACGATTCAGTCTATATTGCTGATCCACTGAGAACTCCATCTATTCCGGGGATTCGATGACGACTGAAAGAACTTTTTAGCAAAGAATTTTTACGACCCTACCTTTTAGACACGAAGAAACGCAACATACCTCGCAATCGTTCCCCCTGCTATTATCTTACGCGAGAAAATTCTGTCGCTTCCCTCAGCGAGGGGAGAAAAGTATTGCAAATTTCTCTTACGCCGAACGTGTATATTCACACTTTACGCACGCGATTATATTAAGTAAACATTAAGTGAATATACAATATGAAGAATATTGCAGATAGATTCGCCTTTTCGAAGCGTTATACCCATGAGAAAGGCACAGACGAGCATAAAAAATTGATGATGTACAATTCTTTTCTTTCTCCGAAAACGATAAGACGAACATTATAATAAATTTTCTTCGAATAATAAGAACAATATTACAATAAATTTTTACTTCAAGTTAATTTTCTAGACTTTTTTTTCCACTCGAAATTTTTTTTTTCTCTATTTCTTGAGCGATATCATGATGGTAAAAAACAAGAACATTTTTGATAGAAAATAACATGTGATGAGTCGTATTGTGTAGAGTTCCTCAAGTAAGAGTTAAGACATCATTCTCGCGCGCATGAAAAGGCAATGGTGAGTCATATTTTACTTATTTATTAGAAGAAAACAATCGAATATCTAAAAATACTTAAAGCTTTAATTGCTTTATTATAATAATTCTCGAATAATTTTATTTAAAAAACTCATGATTTTTTCTATTTATTATTCAAACATTTTAATAACCACTAACAGATATTGTAAACTTAACTAAGTATCAATGAAGGGATGTATAAATTGTACAGAGAGCTTTATTAGTCAATTTAATTCGTTCATTGTGTAAAGCTGATAAACGGCCTTACTGATGGCAGATCCAAGCCGTCGTTTCTTGTCACCGGCCTGAATGTCTGCCAATAATTGCTCTCCGTTCTTATTAGAATTTTCTAAAGCCATGATCAAGATTTGTGGTGTGGCGTAACGTTCTACAATCGCTATGGCTTTGTCAATGGACATGCCTTTCAATTGTAACAATTGGCGAATAAACATCTCGCTTACTCTAAACGTCTGAAAAAAATGTATCGATCAATCGAAACATTTTTTTGCCTACGTTACATAGAAAATTTCTAATACGTACCTTCTGTTTGGAGGATGCTTTATTGAATTCTTTGAATTCCATAAGGCGCACTGTGTTACCTACATTATCTGTCTGGATGAGATGTTCTTTTTTGCATCCAACAAGCCTCTTATCCTTAAGTATTTATTATAAGAGTTTATTAAGGAAGTATTCTAGTTTTTTTTTAAAGTTTGCCTGTTTTGGGAATTTTTTTTTAAAGAAAACTACTGTACATATTTTTTTTCTTTATATTTTTACACATCTACTTGTATACATTTAATAAATATCTACAAATTTTTGTATGTCTAAATGTTTGTTAGTTTTTATGTTACATGAATTTAAAAACAAACATATTTTTCTGATTTCTCAAACGACAATTTTTCAAAATTGAAGCTATTAACTTCAACTTTTGCATACATACAAAATACATGTCTGTTTAATCTGAACTAGAATTTTGCGATATCTATAAATTAACTATTTATTTTTTCATGTTAAATTCAACGATTTTGTTAAAAAAATCGAGACTTATTCTTTAAAACTGCAGTATTTTAGTGATTTGCAATATTTTTAATTAATTCTAAATCGAATAATAGTTTCATTATTCCTTAATTTTCATTAATTTTTGAAAAATGTATTTAT
The DNA here is from genome assembly GCA_003595255.1 of Solenopsis fugax. Taxonomy (NCBI): domain Eukaryota; kingdom Metazoa; phylum Arthropoda; class Insecta; order Hymenoptera; family Formicidae; genus Solenopsis; species Solenopsis fugax. The sequence goes on from QKQZ01047777.1 coordinate 4,492, forward strand.
TTTTAAATTTACATTACATAAAAACTAATTAACATTTACAAGTATTCACAAGTAGAAAAAAGCATAGAGCATAGCCCAGATAACATTTTGTGTAAAGCCAAAGTAGTGCAATCCATTTGCTTTGGTTTGCTAGCAACTGTTGCCATGATAATGGCAGAATTATTAGCTAAGTTAAACTTTGCTCGCATGTTGCTGAAATAATTTTTGTTTGTTTGTTTTTTTCTTGCAATATTGCATGAAATGATTCTTGTTAATAATTTACTTGCAACATTTTTTAATAAGTTATCAGCAAAATATTGACAAAATGTTAAATGGATGTATAGCAATTTTTTTTTAATTCCCAAAAATAGGCCATTTTTCATGAAAAAACTACAATATCTTTTTGATAATCATATGCACAAACTATAGTGTTTTTTTACAAACCTTATAAATTTTGATTAGAATTTTTGTTATACATGATAAGTGCGACATAGAATCTTTATGATTCTTTGTATATTTCACAGTAAAACCGTCTTGGACCAGACAATTCACAGAAGCTTGAAACAGTGATGGGAGCGGAATAGAAAATCTGGAGTTCTTATCAATATTCTCTACTATATACATCAAATTCTCAATACCGGACTGCTTCAATCGAAACTGAAATATGGAAACAAAATATATAAATAGATAAAAATATCTTACAGCAGAATCAAGATGTGCCGAATGGTAATTATATTCCTATATTACCTTTTGTTCGTGAAACCTTCCATCCACAATGCTTGCACTTAGATCATCCATTCGCTTTCTCTCTATTATGTAAGGCATAACTAACTCATTGTTAGTTTCTCGACACCTGGCTATCCACACGAAATCGCCGACCTTGAGACGACGTACTTCAAACAGTACGCCAAGCTTTGTCAACTCCGCGAGCGTGGCGTCGTGCTGAGGCTTAGTTTTTCCACTGTAATGTATTCCACATAACTAAAAAGCTTTTTATAGTTGACAACGTAAATCGCGACCGTACCGTAAATACTCACCCGCAAGTTTCTTGAGTGTCCACTAATAACACGATATCAAAAGTACTAGGTTCGAAGGAAATTTGCCTGTGTTCGGCTTCCTTCGATGTAATCTCGTTCGCGTTTACCAATCTTTTCGGCGCGTTCTTTTTAGCATTTTTAGTTTGTTTAGCTACCACCGTTTTCTCCTGTATCTCGATCACTTGGCTTTTTTCTATAGGTCTTTCTCTCGACGCGGCTGTACGGTCTTCTTTACCACCAGCCTCGGAGGAGCGAACGTCGATCGCTTTGGTGGATTCTTGTCTTCTGTGCTCCTCCAGCTTTCTATCCAGCATCGAGCATAGCTTCGCGCCGAAGTGCTTCAAGATTATGCACTCCCTACCTGACTCCAACGGCAGCGGGTAACGTTTCAGCGAGTCCAAGGCCTTCTCAAAGTGACTGCACAGCTCCGAGTTTCGGAGCATCGCCTCGTTTTTCCATTCTTCTAACCAGCTCTCGAACAGGCGATTCGGCCTGTCTGGCACGATCTTGACTCTCTTCATTCTCCGTTACGTAAATTAAACGCTTCTTGAGTCTCATATTTGTTTAACAACAACGCAACGGGCCCTTAATCTCAGAGAGTTCGGACCCGTTCAACAAACGTTTGGTCTGAATATTTCTGCACATTGTAAATTAAAATGTAATACATATTTAATATTTAAAATTGTCGTACAATCATTTTAGATAAGTTCATTCAGATAAATTGATTTCTCCAATCGTTGTTGACTGGTTGTTGACAATTAAACGAGGTTAGGTTTCACTTTATACTGCGTATGGTGTGTATGCACTGCGCACGATAGTTTACCGCTCCATTTTTTTTGACGTCTTTCATTAATTTAGAAAATTCCCCTCAATTCCTCTATAGATGGCGATGCCATCCGTATTTACGCTACGTGCGTGCGCGTATAATGGTATAAACAATAGAGAAAGTACGTTAGAGGTTAGGATTAAATAAAACTTGTTTTAATTAAGTTTAATCGGTAAGATATAATGGAGGCGGATCAGGAGGATGATCACGGTGGATTGCGTGTCGACGGCAGACGAGCGTTGGAGTTGAGGCAGATCCGTATGCGGATGGGAATGTTCGGACAGGCTGACGGGAGTGCGTACATAGAGCAAGGCAACACAAAGGTTTTAGCCGCAGTGTACGGCCCTCGTCAGGTGTGTATTGTCTTAAAACATTTCCTGTGATTATTTTGAGAAGTGAATTAGTGATTACACGTATGACATCGCGATTGACAGAAGTTATGAGTGATTGAAAGATTGCGAACAAAACTTTTAGAGGTTAAAAAGTACACTAGTGCAGAGCTGTTCAACAAGTGTATCGCGACACACTAGAGCTGTGTTTAGAAACAGAGTCATTATTTAATCCTTGTTTAATTTATTTAATTTATTATAAGATTTTATCGTATGTTAAACTTTTAACTTGATGTGGCCTCTCTACTTTTGTATTCTGTAATTTAAAAAAGTTTGACAGTGTTTCATTAGATTCGCTGCATCCATCTATGTTAGAATATTAAAAATTTATAATTTGCAAAAAAACATATGTACTAATGTTATACCGTTAAATCTCTCTTAATTACAACTTGCTAACATTCACTGAAGAAAATTTTATGTAAATTAAAACTTTTGATACTTCAAATTTGAATAGAATAATTAGAGGATCTATATATGCTCAGAAATACAAGAAATATTAAAGATGTATTTTAATTTGCTTGTTATTGGCTATTAATTTTCGACTGATTACGTTTGTAAATAAAGCAAGCTTGTCTTTATTATTTTTATCTTTGTTATTTATCAAATGTTAAACAATAAAATGATATTTGGATGCAATCAGGCGAAGTTTTTGAATGCAGCTTAGTGTACCGCAAACTCTCCAAGTGTGTCGCGAAAATTTTAAAAGAGATAAAAATAGCACAAAATTTTTTAAATAAATAAACACGCAAGTAAGGTATGAAGTAAAAATATTTTTAAAATTGTGAAAATTGTCTACATTATAGTATTTACTCTTATTTTAACCAAAATAATATCATTATTTTAATAAAATCACTTTGAAACGATAAAATAAAAAATAAAAACTTTAGAACTTCGCTTTTTATTTTTGAATGTCATGTTGGTTGTATTTGATGGATTACATTATATTAGAGAGAAACTAATGATAATGATTTGTCTTGACAAATTTGGCTTATTATTTCATATGTAACAAACTGAAAAACGCTATACTAATATGGCAAGTTTTTCCTATGTATTACTTTTCACTTCCCTATAATCATCACTTATTTTTCTGAAACACGAGATTCTTCCAAACTATTTTTAGTCTTTTTTATTTTTCCAGAATATTTTTACTCTAGTATTTGTCTTGAGTTACATTGTACAATGTCTATATATTTTTATTATGTGATTAGCCAAGAAGCTCATCGAAGAGCAGTACAAAGGCTATCATAAATTGCCAGTACAGCATGGCTGTGTTCAGCTTTACCTCTGGCGAACGGAAGCGAAGACCCAGAGGAGACTGGAAGTCGCAAGAGAGATCAGTGCAATTGCGCCATGCAATGGAGGCCATAATACACTTGGAGTTGTATCCACGTTCTCAAATTGACGTTTTTGTGGAGGTTCTACAGGTCGATGGCAGCGATTATTGTGTATCCGTGAATGCCGCGACTCTTGCGTTAATAGACGCTGGGATTCCAATCAAGGTTTGACATCTAAGGAGATTTTATTCTTTTAGCACGAAATATAAATTGGTATATACAATATACATAATAAATTTCTACTTATAGAATTATGCCATCGGGTGTACCGTGACTCTCATTAACAAACCATCGACGGAAGATGAAGATAAAACATTAGCGATGGGAGTATTAGACGCGAATTATGTAGAGGAGTGCTCTCCGGGAGTTACTTTGTCTGTTGTCGCATTGCTAGAAACGAATAATGAGATTGATGTGAACGGAAATGGTTTGATAGTAGTAGCACACGGGGCAGGACAGAGATTACATTTGTCACGTTTAGAAGCGCTCAAGCAACGCGCGTTAAAAGGTTGTCGGGACATAAAGAATATATTGGATCGTGGTGTCAGGCATCATCTAACTGCGAATATGCTGCCTTCTTTCATGCATAATTCACTCGACTAGCAAGAGAGAAGGATAATTATATTTCACAACACTCTGTAAGAGATTTTATATAATTTAATAGTCTCTGTACATAAACAACCTAATAGAAAATTACTTTTTCTTAAAAAAAAAATCCATATCGAATACTTTTCTTGAGTAGAAAAATATTATTTTGCTATTTCTTTAGATAAAAACAGTCCGTTTTTATCTGGAGATATCAATTGTATTCCTGGAAAAGCAGGATTAGACTGTAGCACCAGGGTATCTTTCCATAATCATACCAACTCCCTATAAAAAAAATGAAGTTATAAATTTAAAAAAATTTATATTAAATGAAAATCGTTAAATATCAAACTATTATATATATTTAAATAATATAAGGCTTTAGAATTTACTTGTCCACCGGCAGCACAGGCCGCGATAAGGCCGAATTGTTGATCCTCTTTAATAAGTCGATTAGCAGTGTGTGTCGCCAATCGTACTCCAGTAGCAGCAAATGGATGACCAATCGACAGAGATCCTCCCCAAGCGTTCCACTTGTTCAGATCAGGCATTCCGACTTTTGAACTCCTTTTCAAATACTTCTGCGCAAACAAATCGGAATCCATTGCCTTCAGATTGGCGCATATTTGTCCGGCAAACGCTTCGTGTATCTCCCATACTCCTACATCTTTCAAGGTTAATTTTGCCTTGTCCAGAATCTGCAAACGATTATTTATTTTATACATTTCAACTTATAAGTAATATAACATATTGTAATAATAAATGATAAGAATTTATGCCTTCGGAATCGCGTATGATGGTCCTAGAAGCAGTTGATCAACTGGATCTTGGGATACGTAAGTGAAGTTTCGCAGGTACGCCTTGGGTTTCAAGCCAAGTTGAAGAGCTCTCTCCTCGCTCATTATTAACGCCGCCGATGCACCGTCGGTTAAGAACGAAGCATTAGCCGCGGTAACTGTTCCGTAAGGCTTAACAAACGCAGGTTTCAACTTTGCCAATTGCTCTTCTGTAGACACGCGAATACCATTGTCCTTATCGACAACTTTGTCAACGTTTGGAACTGCAATGCAAAAAAGTAAAACAGGACACTAATACATAAGCATAAATATGTAAACATATAAGTTAAATATTGTTTTGTTGAAAAATTGTAAGTTAAATGTTAATGTACCTTTATAAGGTGCTACATCTGACAACAATCCTTGTTGCTGTGCTCGCGCGGCTAAAGTATGAGAGCGCAATGCGTAATCGTCCTGTTCCTTGCGTGTCACTCCAAATGCCGCTGCTAAACGATCCCCGCTGTGTCCCATAGTTTCACCAGTTGAAAACTCTGCCACAGCTGGTAGCTGTATAGATATAAATTATTATTTAAAAAATCAAAAAAACAATTTTATTATTTTTATATATATTAAACATATTTTTATGTAAAATATACACATTTTTTTTCTGGAATGAAAAGTAACAAGTATTACAGGTAACGCCATTTTTAGTACTTTTTTATAATAATGATTTTGTAATGTTACAATATTTCAAAATAATAATAAAGTCAGAGTTATTTATAACATTAATAACTTTTACTCGTTACATAAAGAATCAACTAACGAATTACTTTTTTCAATGAGTAATAATAACAAATTACTGGCCAAGAAAGACTATTCCAATTCTGGCGTTATCATTATCATTATAAAAAATTATAACATCATTATCAAATAGTTATAAAAAAATATTGGATTGGAACAAAAGTTCATATAGCAGTATATGTTGTTAAATAAATTTATATATAAATATCTATACATAAAAATAATTGTTTTTGAATTTCACTTAAAAACTTTTGTTTCAATCCAATAACAGTAAAGATGACATATTACTTCTAATGCATTACTTCACACCCCTGATTATTTTGTATTAAAAAAAAGATATAAAGAAAATTATGTCAACTTACATCTGGAATGAAATGACCTGGTCTGATACTGGCCAAGAGAGCCAGTTTGTTTTGCAAAGTTTTTGCCTTATTAGCTTGCAGCATCAGAGACCTCATGGACCGACTGTGTCGAATTGGAATATCTGACATAAATTCTACTCCTCCTGCCACAACAGCGTCGTAAACGCCACACGCGATTAAACCCATACCGGTAGTAATAGCCTGATTACTACTAATGCAAGCCATTGTTACTGTATGCGCGGGAGTGTGTTCGCTATATCCCGCGGCTAGAGCAGCTTCTCTTCCAATATTAGAAGTTCGTACCTCTTGCATCACTGTGCCATAGACAATGTAATCGACTATCTCCTTGGGGAATCCAATTTTCTTTTGCAAACTCCTATAAAGTATAACAAAAAATAATTTAGGATTAACATTTACAATTAAAAATAGAATGCAGAATAACTTTTTTAAAAATATAAAACATAAATAATTTTTTTAAAGTCATTTGGTAAGTAATATTTAGAATTGTTTGTAATTATTAACATATTAATATATCAAAGTGATATTGTCTTACACCAATGAATGTCTTGCAAGATCATAAGCCAGAAGATTCTTGTAGTAAGTACCAGATTGTAAAAACGGAGTGCGTACACCATCGACGAATACAATATTTTTTGAGGCATTGTCGCTTTTTGTGGAATAAGCCTTATTTACCGAAATTCCAGAATAACGGGTGAGAGCTTCTGCTAAAGTAACATTAAGAAAAATATGTATTTATACTAATAATATATTAGTATAGCTACATATGTTTCTATATTACACTAAATAGAGCAAACCCAAAATGCAAGCATACATTATTTAAAATTTGCCAGATCTATAACTGTATAAATATTGCATTGCTTAGAAGCGTACAATATAAAAATAACACATGTTTTTATGCCATTACGTATTGCACAAGTGGAAGAAAATTAAGCTGGGTATAAATATATCATTCCTAATGCGACTCTGGACTTTGTACTAGTAAATCTACGTTCTGATTCAGACGTAATATTTAAATGACTGGAATTGTAAACGAAAATTACTTTCCTTACCATAATTGACAATTCCCTGTCTTGCGACGAGACAGTTTTTCAGAAGGGGAAACATTGTACGAATATGATATTTGGTACTTTCTTTTTTTCTAATTATTGTTTGACGTATTATCGAGAACCTGCCGAAGGAACAGCAACCACGAAGCTGAACGAAGCGCTAGACTTTGACCTGTAACATATGTTATAAAAGGCCTGTTCTTTTTAGCTGAACTGACTGCACTAGTTTACAGTTTATCTTCTTCCCTTCACGTAAGAACAAGAAAGATAAACTCTGAACTAGTACAGTCAGTTCAGCTAAAAAGAACAGGCCTAAAATGTCTGTCTTGTAGCAGCACTTCTGCACTTTTCTGTCTCTCTTCTTTTTCTTGCCTTCTGAATTTTCGATTAAAAATAATCTTTCTTCTCTCTGTCTCACTCACGTGGACATACAGATTTCATTTTGAGTGCAGAAGGTGTGCATGCAACTATGAAATAGAACTAGTAGTTCTTCGCCAGTGTTGCAAATCAAACAAAGTGAAAGTTACTACTAGATTTGTTTAAACGTCATTCAACATCTATCAAAAATTTTTCTAATTTTCTTATATGAAATTATTTATATATTTCATATAAAAGCTGTTAAAATGGAAATAAAAATATTTGATAGTCATTCAAAAAATTTTAATTATTTTTAAACAAGCCATAATTAGCTGTTGGTTAAATAAATTAAACGAAATTTTTGTAGGAAATTATATTTATAAATTAATTTCGAAATATAATTGAAGCTCTACGTTCAGCAGAAGAGAAGATCGTTTGATACGATTGGTTCTTACCCTTAGTTCTTGCTAGATCTGAATGAATAAACCAATCACATTAAAGAATCTTAAAACAGTTGCAAAGCTACTTTGGGAGCATTGTTCTACCTTTGTTATAAAATTGAGTACCAAAAAAAAATAGAATGATTGTGTTAACTTGTGTCAAATAAAAAGCATTTTTTTCTGCTGAATGCAACCTTTGTTTCGAAGCTAAAAAAATTAAACGTTTAAAATGGCGCCTGTATATTACATGGAGCTTCATTGGCGGAGGCTAGGAAATTTTAGAGACATCTCGTATTTCCTAACAACAACGTAAAAGTTTCTACAATATTCTCAAGTTCTATGGCTGCAGCTAATTGGATTTTATGAAATGTTTCTCTTCTGTCTCTCTTATTTGTATTCAGTCATAATATAAAGCAAAAGTAAGGAGAATACAACGAATTCGTCGAAATTAACGTTAACCTGAATTAAAATCGTCAAAATAATTAGAATCTCACCAGTAGCACCTGGTAGCACCGGTTAAAGATTGAAAGTTAACTACGTTGTTTATTGTATCACATATAATATGTATACATAAACTCTGTTGCAATTGTTGGAGATGTTACAGTTCGCGTTTCTCACCAGTTCTCAGAAATCACTGACTGAAATATTAAGTGCGAAGAACATTGAACTATTGTTAAATGTCAGTTCTTTGAGAAAGGATAATATGTAACAAGAATCGTCTTGACGTATACGAAATATCAAATAAAAGCTACTTGAAACTTTCTTGAAAAATAGTTTTGAAGTAGAAAAATATTGACTTCTTCCACTTATCTTTGATTATGCGATAATAGTTCTTCCTTTGACAATAAGATGCTAAATCAACAACATCCTCTGTTGAGCACCATAGACTCGTACATAGAGCCGCTTTTGAAGCGTGTTTTACAGACCAAGAGACTGGGTAAGATTATCTATTAATCTTTATTTCACTTGCATTTGATATCATAAAAATTATGTCTTTTTATTATGAATATATTGCATTGTTTTAAGGTATTTGTCACCATCTGATAAAATTGGATTCAGTGTCGTCGAGTTGTGACAGAAACAAAAATGATTGTTTCAAGTTATCAATTCCCTATGCTGGGGAGCACCTTGCATGGAACATACTGTTTGATTCTCAATGTCCAGAAATGGGTCCAGATTTCATATTTAATGATCAAAATTTTTTAATGGATCCAGACATTGATGTTTTATCTACTCGGGTGCCTAGTCTTGTAAAATGGAATCCTAATGATACCGATGCATTGCTCAATGTGCTATATGAATTGTTACTATATTACAAGGAACATCAGGTAAACTATAATTGTCATTATGTATACACAGAAAAATATCTATTCTGCTGAAAAAAGCGATTGTTCAATTTATTTTTCTTTCTTTAATCAAGTTATTGATCAATCAATAGTTATGCGCCATGATCACTACAAAACATTCTTAAAATTGCCTTAATAGTCTTAAAATATAATCAACATAAATTTTATAAAAATTCATTATTATTCCAAGTAGCAAACAATAATTTTAAACATTTGAAATACATATTTCAACATTTGAAAAAATGTATCCTTTAATATCAAATGTTTTTAAAACATTTTAAAAACGTTTATTTGATATTAAAGGATTTTTTTCATGTTGAAATCAGTTTTCCAAATGTTAAAAATTATCCTTTTATCAAAATAAACTTTTTTAGTGAAATAAAGGAGACTTAACCCATTCTTTAAATGTTTTTAAAAATGTTTTTTAAATGTTTTAAAAGTATTTTTAAAAATATTGTTTGCTACTTGGGATGTATAAAAAAAAAGAATTTATACATCCCAAGTTTATTTATAAGTACACACCCTATATATTTATTTTCAAGGAATATTATAAAGTTTTATTGAAAAAAATCAGAATAATAAGCAAATTGAATTTTTGTTTTAATTTAATATTCTTGATTAAAATATTAAATTATTAGGATTTAGAATGTATTTCGAATAAATTTGATCCTTATTATGAATTTATGATAGATTGCGGATACATGAAATATTTAAAACAAGTAATTACTTAATTCAAGTAATTTACAGTATGTATTTTTCTATGTTTAGCTCTTGTTGATTGTATAGCATGCAATGAATTTGATGTTCAATACATTATATAGAATGTAAAATGTAGATATGTGATATTCAAGTATATGTGGACAAAACTATATTTTTTTTTTTACTTTCAGATAGAGTTACTTGGAAAACAGGGAGATCGACTGCAGTTTGAATACAGTACACTTGTTGGCGAAACGGAAATATGTAAAGATGATATAGAAGTAATGATGTTACCGCTAGGATCAAAGCCTATGGAAGCAAGATTTTTAATACGCATATGCGTGGATTGTTCTCGATTACCTCCGCGTATTAATAAATCGCAAAATGACGAAGCAATGCTTCTAGTTACGTTTTATGGTCCAGATTGGAATCGTATTTCGTCCCAACTTTACTTATCTAAGACCCTGGAGGACACTTTCGGTGGCTCGGAAACTTTGCATATTCCACCATTACCGCCGAATAAATATCTAATGGATTATGTTCCCGAAGTGATAAAATTCATAGAAGAAAAAGTATATAATTTCTTATATTTCTTACACATGTTTTACAGGATTGCTTAATTTACAATAAATATACGTGTTCTCTGTTGCAGATAAATATGGTAGTTCAATGTTTTGAAAACAGAAAGGAGTTTATCACGGTCCTAATTGTATTACAGCGCGGTAGCGTACTAGAATACGATGCTATAGAGTTTAATTGGATTTCTATTCTGCTGGAATATCGAGATTTTCATTTTCTCGTACATTTTAATCTTCCCTCAACATTCCCGAAAGAAAAACCGCAAATTACATTGCAATCGGTGTACCATATGACGTCACAGGGTACATTGTATAAAGAGGTATTGGATGATACACCGTACAGTCCTAGATGGCCGATAAAGATAATGGTTAACAAATTGTTAACGTACATAATAGAAATTGCTGTTCAAAAGTTTCAGGCGAATTCTATCAGAAATAATCGTTTTTAATAATTTATTCTGAAAAAAAGTTATATTTTATTACAGAGAATGTATATTTAATAGTTGCCAATGAAATAAAAACTGTTTGGTTCCAATGTAATAAATACTGATATATCTTTTCGTGTCTTTTTTTCTTGTCACATCATCAGTTTAGACTAAAAAACATATTTAAAATGGATATTCGTAAAAAAGTATCAACATGAATTAGCATCATTATTAAAAAATGTATCACTTAAAGTATTATCACAATTCCCGACGTGTTGAATTATTCATGATCAATACATCAAAGCTATAATTTTATTATTTATTGTATAACATCTTGACATCTGAAAGTCGCGATTATTATACAATTTGATAAAAATTACAAATATGAATAAATATGAAAAATTTATTAGAATATTTATAATTTTATTGGTCAAAATCTAATAAATTTGCTCACTTTTGTTATTTTCACTTAATTTATGTGATACACAATCGACCCCATAATTTATTTGAAAACCGCATCATGTTGTAGAGAAACACCTGTTGGCAGCACTGTTTATATCAGGATTTATGGCTCCCTGCGCAGAGGATTTAAAAATCGCACAGCGCAGATAGCCTCTCGCAACAGCCAATCGTCTGATCGTCTCTCGCTGAGCATACGTTATTTTCGGTAAAAGCGAACCGTTGATTGGTCAACGCGCGAGACATTTTACTCCCCAGTGTTTTCCGTCCGCGTCCCGCACGCGCAGGAACCGTCCACTGTCTTTCCGCCGTGCAGTTGGCAGCGCTCACTTACGTACGCAGCGCGAGGAGCGTGCGCAGAGCGAGATCATCTCAAAAGTGTCCGGCCGCCGTCATCTGTCTCACGGCTCGAGGTAAGTGCTTACTGCTACGTCGTTTTATTAAAGGAAAGTTTACGGAATCGCTGCGCGTACGCGGCCGCGGTGACGCGTCGCGTGAAATTGTCACCGAGTACGGGAGTGTCACATGTCTATATGCGTCGCGCGACTGGCAAATATGTTCGCGGCGGTGGCGGCAGCG
>QKQZ01047780.1:0-20369 GCA_003595255.1 Solenopsis fugax
GTATCGCGATCGGGAAGGCCGCCGCGGTAGGTGAGACGCGCGGCGAGAATGAGATGTGAAAACAACGTCGGCGGAAGCGGACAAACACGGGCGCGCGGCCGACGAGTTTACGCGCCAACGAGTTCGAAAGTGGATCCCCGATCATCGAAATGGTACTCACCCGTTGCCACAGGCCTCTCGAGTGGTTTTTCTTGTCGCCGATCGGCGTGATCGCCGTGGTGACCGCCGGCGAGTAGGAAAAAGCAGACGGTATCCCGGCTGGAGGAATGTGCACGTCGTGCGACCGCGCAATCGATAGGAGCGGATCCACCGGGGTTCACAGCGCACAGAGGATCACGTCGGTCGCACTTAAAGCCTCCAATCCAGACGCCGAAGCCACCGAAGGTTCTCTCGCCGCTCGCCGCGCCTCACTTGCCAACACTTGCCACCGCCGTCACGAATTGCACGGATGAGATGATGCGAAGAACGGAAACCACTATTTATACCTTAAAGTTTGTCCAGAAGCATCGTATCAAGCACAGCGAGGCTTGGCCAATCCGTGAGCTTGGCCGACGTTATGATATATTTAGGCCTGTTCTTTTTAGCTGAACTGACTGCACTAGTTCACAGTTTATCTTCTTCCCTTCACGTAAGAACAAGAAAGATAAACTCTGAACTAGTACAGTCAGTTTAGCTAAAAAGAACAAGCCTTTTGTTAATTCCCGACTAGCTGTTTCCGTATGTCGTGTCTGTCAGCGAAAGAAAAAAAAAAGTACAAAACTCACCTTCACTCTCTTTATCGCTCGATCAAGTTTAAATTGGTTTATATTTTTTTTGTTTGTTTATCTTTAAGTTTTATCTTTTTGTGATTGATTGAGAAAGAAGCGTGAAAACTATTGAAGGAGATCTAAATTCGTTAAGAAACCTTAATTAGATCATTTAAGAAAGAAAAAAAAAGTTACATAAGTTTTCTGTCAAAACCCAATCGACACAGTAATGTGTTCAATATATAATAGCTATAAGTTTCAGTATTATGTTTTATATAACGTAAAAGTTGCAGCAATGTTGTAATTATATTATAATTTTGCCATTTTTTAATAGTAACAATGATATATTTATATAACTACTTTGTGTAACTCTAGTTCTAATGTTTAATTAAATTCTATATATTAAAACATCACATACTTGTTACGTAAATAACATGTAGCATTTGCACATTTATATTACATAAATATTACAAAATATTTGTTATAAAAAATATTTCCAAATTATTTAGCAGTTACAAATTGTATCGACTGGGAAGTAACTACCAACAAACAAATTTAACAACTTTAAAACAACTGATAAAAAGTTTAATAAAGAAGTCTTAATAAAGAGGAAACTAAAGAAAGTTACGAATTTTGTGCCAAATAACTGCCAGTTTAAGAATAAGCTTAATAAAATTATTTGAGAAATCTTTTGGAAAAAGAGAGGAAGTTAAACTTTATGCCAAATGCCTGCACAATATCTAATTAATGAGTGCTTGAAGACATTCAAATCAATTTACTCTCAATCTTAAACTAAAAGGGAAAAAGGTCTTTTATATCTTTTATCAAACAACTGGATGGCTGTCAGACTCGACTCTGAGTTGTGTCATTATGTCATGAAAGTTTACAACACCATGTATATGTATCTTGTCACATGAGCTTTCACATAATGAGAGTTTTTGCCAAGCACTGGTTTTTCTATCCTGTAATTTACTAATAAAAATATGATATATCTATAGAATATTGTAAAGGTACTAATTATATAAAATATCTTCTGTTGGATGTCATGGCTTCCATTGTACAGTTTATTTTTTAAAGAACAGTTTTTTGTACAATCTTAAAACATTCAAGGACATAACAAATATTCAAGTGTTAAACACGATATTTGAATCTGAGTGAGAATGTCGGTGCATGTTATGTGTTTGACTTCCTCAGGAGGAATTCCTTTGTTTTCACGCCAGAAGGGAGACAGTGACACGGTATGCATGTAAAAAATAGGTAGATGAATTTGAACAGTTTCAATACTCTATATACATGACAATTTTGTTCTGTAAATATCTTTTCTTTGAAAAAACTAAAACTAAAACTGTATTCAAAATGCATCTTTTTGTGTTGCTCTATCTTTACCATTTATCAGATTAAAAAAGAAATAAAATGACCAAAAAACATGTTAATATCTTTATAAGCGTCTGCTGCATTTGGATTTCTGAGCAATTGTAATTAGTTAGAATATTATATTTATATAATTTTTTAAAAGTAAATAGCCATAAATACTTTTCAGAGATGTTATACACTATGTGTAAGAATCATTGAAGAATATTTTTATACTTGCAAAAGTAATAAAAATAAACTTAGAAGTAGGATTATAATAAATGTATTTTTATGTATTAGTAAATGTTTTATTCAATTTACTATGTATCATGTCCAACATGTATTTGCTATTCCTATCAATTCTTTGTCATGAGTTTTATGATATTTATTAAGATAGAATCAAGACCCAATATATATAAGAGATGTCAAAAACAGCCTGTGTACAGAGTGTTCAATATGTTTTAAAAAAATGTCTTACAAAAATATCATATTTTAGAATTGAAAATTATTTGCAGATGACGTTTTCGAAAATTGCATCACTCAATGGAGTTCACATGTTCTTAAAATCACAGGACATTGCTCTCCTGAACACAGATTTGCCAGACGTGACTGTGGCATGGAAGGAATTCGAGAGGTGTATCATACTGATAGCAATTGCGAGTGGAGTAACGAAATATGTGCTGGACAAATTTCTGGACGCCACTTTCGGCGCGATGGTTTTGTTCACTGGCATCGATGAAATAAAAAATACAAAGAACATAGAGAGACTCAAGAAAGATATGCGTCTCTGCAGTCCTATCATCGATAAATTAATGGATTGCTTGGATATAGGGGACAAAAATTCGACAAAAACCGATATGATTAACATGACGGAATGCATTATATCTTCGGAAAGTCATTTGCTTCAGGTACTTTGATTTTTTCGCATACGTGCAACACAAAATTACATATAATACTGAATACGCACGCGTTCCAGACTTGTTTAGAGGGATTTATGGAATGTCTGGACTCGATGTACGGATGCGTTCTGGTGCACGGTTGTGTGGCAGCCGCTACAGAAGGCTGGTGGTTGCTTGATCCCTTGGAAAGAAAGTTACTAACAATAGCAATTGCTTCTGAAAGTATTTGTACCACGCGAGACATTCCAGTGTTTTTACCCTGTAAAAGTCCAAACGTAAGCATTTTCAAAAGAATGTGTATATGTATATTATTTAATTACTGTAATTGAAAAATAAGTTGATAAGTGGAATAATTTTTATGTGTATAACTCTAATCATAACTTTAATTTACAATATCTTGTTCAGGTAGCTTTCAGATTGGTATCTGTAACTTTAATTAATCACGTGGAAGTTCTGGCGTTATGTGGACCAAGTCCAGAATTAACGGAGATCGAGAGATTCGCTATGCAATGCTGGAAGAGTAATATGGACGCATTGTGCAATGTTGAACAGTGTTATCCGCGAAATTTGCCTATCTCGATCTCTTTAGATAGCGAAACACTTGGGTAATTGAGACAAGAAAATTAATTATTTTAGATAATCGATTATTTTAGATACCAACTATTTTAGATAATCGATTATTATAACATTTTATGAATATTTCAGATTTCTACTGGCAAATTACAAGATAGAAAAATTCGTGCTTGGTAGAAACTCTCAATGCGCGAAAAATCGCGCGACAGGGTCACATAGATTGGATATTCTGCGAACGTTTTATCATCAGGCGGTTGAAACATTTACGCTGTCGTCAGTCGAACATGAAGAGAGCAATGACGACAGAGTAAACGCGAGTGCCTGGAAATTTGTCGGGGCGAAGGAAACGTACTTGTGTTCCGAATATCACAAATGTCATGCTATGAAACACGGTGACAATATACTTTGCGTTTTATACACATCTGTCGTGCCTACTCATACCATGAGACTGATTAGTCAGAAAATAGTAAAAATGATATTTAGTGATAAGCAAACATATTGGTAACTTTCATTTTTTTTATTTTTATAATGTATAAAATAAAGAATATTGTTTTGTATCTGTGCCTTTTTTGTCAGAGAAAATGTTACAAATCTCAAAGAAATTGCTGAACATTGTTTAATTATGTATACTTTTAACTTTTGCAAAATTTACGTGAATCTCCTTTAAAAAAAAATATATATTAAATACAAATATGCAGAAAAAATAATGGACTGTTAAGTCTGAATTTTATTTGAACTGCGCTTACTACACTGGATTTCTTTTCTCTTTTTATCTTCATTATTTGGATGTATATTTCTTTCGCTTTAGCTTTAGGAGGTGCAAAGCTGGGACAAGCAGTTTTTTATTATGACACGTGCATCTGTATTCTGTTTACGCGATACTCATAGGTGTTCCGCTTCAAGGCAGAGTTAGAGAATGACAGCTTCTCTCGTGCTCATGTCGCGAGGAAACGAGAATACTCTGATGATGTCCGACCGTTGCTGGCTGCACCAAAAAAATCGATAAGCGAGACGCGCGACCGACGAAGGCGCACGCGTCGAGCGTTACTGATGCGTGTCAGCTGTCCCGGTCGTAAGTGAAGACAGGGGTACAGGTGGTGTTCCTCGTTCCACACCTGTGGTCTTCCAATGTAGAGCTACGATCGAATGACTTAAATGGCTTGCGATAATCGTACGAAAGTATATCTCGGATACGAGGATGAGTACGTCACCGATAAGCACCGATCCTTGCTTAACTTTACGACAAACAAGATCGGCGGGCATCCGGTGAGTAGGGAACGAGAGACATCTTCACGGGAATCGTTCTCCCTCTCGTGATCCCTAATTTGTTTATTAGGTCGCTTTGCAATCACTCATGAAACATTTAGCATTTTATAATTATTTAACAAAGTAAGATATTTATACAAATGATATATGAAATGTTATATAAACATATATGTGATATATGAAATATTCTATCGTTATGAAAAAATATTTAATGTATACTGTACACGTTTTACAAATGTTAATTATGATTAAAACAATTTTACTAATATTTTATTAATATTAATAAAATTGATATTATTTAACATGGCTACTTTGCTCAACAAACAAACAAACACATATATATATATACACACACACACACACACACACACATATATATATATATATATATTCATGTGTTTAATAACTAATATGTGCTTATTTATTTAGAATTGTTATGGGAAGAATACATTATCATCACCGCAATGCAGACTCTGTGGCTTATATCAGCTCTTGACTCTCCAATTGTACGCTCCATTAGATAATTCAAAGTACCATCGTACATTGTACATATTCGCATGTATTAATTCAAATTGCTGGAATCAAAATGAGAGCTGGACATGCTTGAGAATACAGCATTTGGAGGATGAGGCTAAGACGAGTGCGCTGGACTCTGGGAGCGTTAATGTGCCATCCACAGCAGCTTGGTTGTCAGATGGAGACGACTGGGGAGATAATGTAAATGATAATGCGTCGGAACAAAATGGGAATAACATGTTAGAAAATGATCCGTTACAATTTCACTTCTCTCTGCATAAAGAAATCGATCAGGATATACGAGAAGAATTGTCCGTACTGCGCGTAGATGATCCAAATGCAAATAGGTGTGTATGTGTATTTAAATATGTATATCAAAATCGATCTTATAATAATAATAATAATAATAATAATAATAATAATAACTATAATACGTATATTTTCTTTCTCGAACATTTCAGTCCAGCCAGTGTGGATTCTCCAGTTAGCGGAGGTGCTGTAGGTCGTTTAGATTCTCCTCAAGCTTCAGCAGAGATCGATGGAGATGAGAGTGAAGTCGTGTGCATTGACACTCCAACGCGACCGCAATGTGATTTAATTAGTTTATTGCACGAAGTAACTCCATTGCCAATGCAAATTACGAACGCGGATACCAAATATTCATTTGTCGAAATATTTCTCGCGGTTGACGAAGAGGATTGCAGCATGGACGTGTCCCAACATGTTCGAGATTTGTTGGTTGAGTATCAGCACAGTAATCCGGACGCATCGACCAAGTTCATGCCAGATTCTGGCAATCCTAAAACTATCGAAACGGACGTAGAGAAGTATGAGAAGAGCATTCCTAAACACGGCGACGAGATGTTCCATAATTTTCTTTGTAGAATACAAAGAAATCCCGGACAACTGCTACGGTAAAATCTTCAGTAATGTTTTTTTTATATAAAAGGCATTTCACATTTAAAAAAATATGCTTCAAGTCTAAAAAACTACGCGTTTTAGAAAAAAATATTTCAAACAAAAGTATAGCTTGAAGGGAGACTTTTATTTAGAATTATTTACCATTATTTTATCTTTTCACAATATATAATTTTTGTTTGAAATTTTTTTTTAAACGCGTTTTTTTTAGATATTTAAGCATATTTTTAAAAATAAAACTCAAAAATATAATAAAATATGATTTTATTTTTTAGTTATTCAAGGGATAATTCTGCACCATTGCTGCTGTATCCACTAAGCGGTTGTATCGGTAAATGTCGACATTGCGGCGACGAGATGACTTTTGAACTTCAAATTTTACCGACGATTATACCGAAATTAATATTGAATCCAAGAAGCGAGCGGAATTTCCAGATTGAGTTCGGCACTGTTTTAATATACACTTGCGTTAGAAGCTGTTGGTCTGCGACTGATTCATATCGAGAAGAGCATGTCGTTGTTCAAGCTGAAAGATTATAGTTGTAAAGTACTAATAAGGAAAGTTATATGGTGAAGCCAAGGTTCTTCCAGTGATCCTATATAGAATTTCATATTTACGCGAATAGGACGACTAGTCATGTTACGTCTGTAGAAAAATACCGTCCACCTCTTCATGTACACATCAAAAATCCTATGTAGCGAGCGATGATTGATAATAGTAAAGATATTACACAGGCATGTATCTCGAGCTACATTAAGTGACATGTGATTCACAATTTGAAAAGAAGATTTTAGGAATGTCTGATAGAAGAGAATCTAAGAACATTTATTTTACTTTCCATCTCGATCTTAGTACATAAGTACAGTGTGAGATACTGTACAATTGCTACTAACGTATAAATACAGAAATCTCGGTGGAAAACGATGTGTATTTCTTTTCATTCTGTTTTCAAGAAGCGAGTTCAGTATTAATATACATTTTTACAGTATACTTACAATGATTATCTTAATTATAACATAAAAAAAACAGTAGTTTGGTTGGAAATAATTTACAGATATATCAATATGAATACAATTCGAATTATAGATTCGAATATATGACTTGCAATTGTTATATCGAGGTCACTTATACAATTTAAATATATTGATCACATTAAACAAATGTGTTTGTTATCTTTTCTATTATATATGCACATGTATAAAGTAAACCTAACCTGCTGAATGGTTTAATAGGTTCTGTTTAGTGGATGTTCAGCAAAATATTCCTTCTTGCTGTACATAAGTTCAGCAACATTTCTGTTAAACTTATCGCCATTGTTCCATTCTCCCGATACGATTTCGTCAGAGAGAATCTGTACTCTGTCTATGGAAATAATCGCGAAACTATCGGCCATGTTCCGATCGTAATCATGATTTCTTAAGCCGATGCAATATGCCCTGGAGGCGCGGGAAAGGACTGTGGTCAGCGCATACGTTATCGTCGCCATTTCGCCAAGACGACGCAGTTCTATTTGTCTTTCAGGTATCATTGTGCCATGGCGTTCCAGCAATAACACCGAGGCAGCCTTCAACTTGGTGATACATTTCTCTAATTCTTTGCTACCTTTTGATAAGGATGGATGCAAATGATCGGCAATCTGTAACAGCTCCCGATAATCTTTACCAAAGGTCCACTTTAATATGTACTTGGGAAAATTGAAAGGGTTTCGTAGCTTGAATATGTGATCGCGTAGATTTATGCCCATGTGTTGTAGACCAACTAGAGCTATATATGTGTTCGAATCGAGATTGCAACTGTCGAACAGGGTATACGACAATGCATCTTCGAGAATCCGTATGTAAGGATTCTCTCTCAAGTAACTCTGCGCTCCGATCAGTTGTAGTCCCTCATAGATACGCGCAACGCATTCGCTGGCACAATACGTCTCCATCATGGCCTTCTCCAACATGCAATCTTGATTCTCAAATATATCCATTATGCCAGTGGTATGGTACAGCATACTTTCCATGCCATAAAGGGTACTCGCTATCCTACCTATTATCTCCTGAACGCCTTCATACTCGTACATATTTCTATCTAGATGTTTCCTCTGCAATACATGCCTCGTCAATATTTTTGAAAAAGCCTTCAGTACACCAACTGCTTGTGGAGCAAGGTTTCTGTTTCCAGGAGCGAGAATGTCTATCAGTATGTTTGTACCTGATTTTATGTCACCTAGAAGATTTGCCTTTGGAACTTTGGTATTCTGAAAAATAACTGTACAAACAGGACTGTCTCGAAGTCCAACCAGATTCTTAACATCTTTGCTCGCAACACCGCCGAAATCTCGTTCCACCAGAAACACAGACAGAGGATTCTGCTTGTTGCTGATTGCATCGGGATAGCCGCAGTGAGAGAAGACGAGAAATAAATTAGCATCATGACCGTTGACTACGAATGTCTTTTCGCCATTTAATATCCAGTGCGTACCGCAGTCTGACTCTGCGGCCGTGCTACTGATGTTATGTGTGTTTATTCCGCTTTCGGGCTCAGTGAAGCACACCGTGGGTACGAGCTCTCCAGTTACTATCTTCGGTAGATACTTGGCTTTCTGCTCGTTCGTGGCCAGCGTGGAGATGATGTAAACGGGCACGACATGATTTTTGATTATGTAGCACCCCAGCCAGGGGAAGCAGCTGAGCACCTCTACCAGCTTAGCCGTTTCCGTGTGATTCAGACTCAGACCGAGATGCTCCACGTCCACGCACGCCCGAAAGACGCCCAGCTCTCTCAGATGAGCCAGAATGTCATCTTTCCGGACGTTTTCCATATCCTCCATGCACTCCGACATGTACTTCTCGATGGGCTGGAGCCACTCGAAGAAACGCTGATGCCTGTCCTTAGTTTGTGGCTCGGGATAGTACATAAACTCGTGATCGAATGTGGCAAGGAACAGATTTTTCACGAACGGCTTCCGTTGCGGTTCCCTCTTGATGGATGCCGGCAGTCGCGTTTCGAGGTTAATCGTGTCCAAGGCATGTTGACTAACGCGTTGGCTTTGCGTCTGCCGGACAGGCGTGCAGACGCACGAAGCATGCCACAGTTGTTTCCTGCCCAGAAACCGTCGTGCCAGCATCGTTCTTGAGTCAGAATAACCAGAATAACCTATTCACAACTCTCTCGAAACACGGAGGATGCGTAACACCGCGAACACATGGAGGTTATTCGCGTTGGCGAGTTTGATTGGCTGCAAGGCTAAACCTCGATAGTGCCATCGAATACTATCGATAAATTTTACTATCGAATACTATCGAGAGTAAAGCGGGAAGCACACACTCATTTTCTTATGCATGTCCTAATGGACCAATCAATTTCTTTATGCTTACGGTTATACAGCTATGCAAAAGTCTGTGCTGCGGCCTTATTAAAGGCTGGTTTATGCAGGCAATAACCATTAACTTATGCCGGAACATCCCAGTAAATGGAAATGGATTCAAAATATTTAAAATGGATAAAAATGGATTTAAAAAAGAATTTGGATTCGACAATGACCACAGAAATCCATTTCTATCCAATTGAAGTTTAAGAATTGCTTTAATCCATTTTAATCCATGAAGTAAGATCGAAATTACTGGATTTCTATTTTTTTTCAATTTAAAAATGTTTTGCGGGCCATATAATCCATTTTAATTCATAAAAAAAGATTGAAATAAAGTGATTGTTATTTTTTAATCTAAAAGGAGTTTTCACTGGTCATCCAATCCATTTTAATCCATGACACAGGAATTGAAATGTCTTTTAATCCAAAATGTATTCAAATGAATTAAAATGGATTACAAATTTTCAATCCATTTCCGTTTACTGGGCGGTAAAATTCAATACTAGGATTTCAATGCTTCTGTTTATTGAGTCTCGATATCAATTCTGCAGCAAGTATCTGTAAACAGTTCATTTGCATGTATATTACTCGAATCTTGCTGACAGATTGTCAGCTGACTGCTAGTAGGATCATATTGAGAATAATCTTTTGCACACCTGACTCAATTTTGCTGTATTTAACATTCTGCTCTGCAGAAAAATGCTACTAGGGACCGTACCTTTAAGGTATCTTTTCATACGTAGCACGCTGTGGTAGCAAAAATATCACGTGATTCACTGCAGTTCATCTCTTCTCTCTTTCTTTCTATGTTGCATAGAAAGGAAGAAAGATAAACCATGAATCACGTGATATATTTATAATACTTACTGCAGCAGTGTACTGCTATGAAAAGGTATGCATGTTTCAATGTTTCTGGGTTTCTATTGTTTTAGATTTCTATTGTTTTCTAAAGAAAATGGAAAAATTTTGATTGGAATTCTGTTTGGTCATGTCATTCATTCTAATTCATTCCGAATATTCACGTCCTATGATTTAATTATTATAGCATCCGCCTTTGAGACTTGTGACCTGCGATCCTGCACATATATTTAATTATGGGCGCGTGGTATACTTATGCGCCAGAATCTGTAATGAATTGACAATTGCTGACATTGAGGTGAGTTATGCTGCTTTTTATAAGAACTTTTCATTTAAATCATGGCTCGTTATACTCTTTTTCACAGCTTGAACCATGTTCATTATTTTCGGGCTTAACAACTCGTTTAAATTTGTAACATTTCCCCGACGAGGAAGCTCTTCGCCTCAACATCAGCTACTTCATTTCATATCATACTCAATCATACTGAACTAATGCTGTTAACTTATGCTGAAGATGGCTCGAAGGATGAGCCGAAACGTCCAGTGATCATTAAAATCTTGTGTGATACATAACTTTTGTAGTTATTATTTACTGCGCACCGTCGACCGCGCTTGACTCGTATTTGCCGCATTTTCTACTGTTATTTTGACTTTTCTTATACGTTATTAATTATCTTTAACTTTTGTTTGTGAAACAATTCCGCTGATGTTAGTATTAAATTCCTTATAAGCAAATAAAATTGCACGTACATTTTTTGTCAAAAAATTATATGTTTTCGTGCTTCATTTGTCTTTAGAATTTCCTTGATATGCACAACTTCAGAAAGTTAATTTAAAAATTGTCAATTACTTAAAATAATTTAGATTCTGTTTTCTCGCTTTGTTATCTTGTTCGTTGCGCGTTTAATTGTTCGTTTCAAGTCATTGCCGTGCTCATCCTCTCGAAGACGACATGACAGAATCAGAACAATGTCCTCGAAAGCCACTCTATTAATCCTGTTGTCACTTGTATTCGCCTCAAATGGCTGTAGCTTCAGTAAGCGTGGCAAAATGCGCATTCATCGAAGCGATGACGAATGTGCTTGCGATACCATCGTCCACTACAGCCCTTTGACAGACTCGAACATTGCCGTCGATCCCTATTGCGACTGCAGGTCGTCCGATTTTGGGGTGGTGCGGATAACCCCGTATGGGGCTTGCATCGCAGATGCATGCGGCTTGACGCATGTGGATTTATCCTCTGCGTGCGTCAAATGCGGCATGTGTGTGGCCGTCGCTGAGGAGGTTTGCAGAATTTCAAATTAAATTTTTAATTTAAATTAAAAATTTTTACGTACATATAAAAAAACTTGGACGTCAAGTATTTCAAATGAAAATCAAATTGTTTTATTCATAACTTATTGTTGCTTTATTTTATCGCCCACACAGCAATGGAAATCTGTAGGATATACTGAAATCATCGCGGATTATATACGAAATATAATTTCAATTTTCTTAAAATATCACTGTATATTATAATAAGTAAATTATGACAATATTATCGTATAAGATATTCAGGAAATATCTTATCCTAAAAAAGTGAATATATGTTCAGTACATCTTGGAGACATCCTCTAAAGATATCCGAAACAGATATATTAGTTTTCAGACGTCTCGAAGATATCTTATTTATATAGGATTTATAGAATAGTAAATAAAAATGTACGGATATTTTATATTGGAAAATTACATAACATACATTAGATTACACACACACGCGCACGCGAAGTAACAATTAGAGGCAAGAATTTATTGAGAGGATGTAATCTAGTGCACTGAAAGCACGTAACCTCTTCTCATCTATCTGTTCGACATTAGTGAACTGAATTCCTAATAGTATATGATATGGTACGAATATCGTTTAATATTGTACAAATATTCGTACAATATCATACGATATCATTGCTGTTAGAGAATAAAT
The DNA here is from genome assembly GCA_003595255.1 of Solenopsis fugax. NCBI lineage: Eukaryota > Metazoa > Arthropoda > Insecta > Hymenoptera > Formicidae > Solenopsis > Solenopsis fugax. Next base: position 12,446 of record QKQZ01047780.1, read on the forward strand.
ATCGGAGTTACTTATCACTCATAGCAGTTGGGCGTAGAGAGGAAGGATCGTAGTGAACAAGCGTGCTTGCAATTACTGATACAATTTGTTTTGCATTCAATTCTTTTTGTTAGCATTACTGGTCGTATAATTCCTGTTATTTAATCAGGGAGACTAGTGACAAATCAATCGAAGGTGAAGGTGCAAGAATAGTATGTAATTACACAAACCTGTAGCATGTACATTAAATTATGGCTGATTTTATTTTGCTCGCTTTTAATATCGAAAATGTTGTTCTATCTTTCTTCAGCATATAATGAGGAATAAAAGTAAAACGACGTTTTCAGCACGTAAACGTGGAAGACGAATTTAACCTAATATACATACAAGCTAGAACTGAATATGAATCTAGCTTATATGTATAGATTATATGTATAGATTAAATACGTCTTTCACGCTTTTGTATTGAAAATGGCGTTTTATTTTTTATTCCTCATTGTATGCTGAAAAACAAGGTTGCGTAATTACATATTACTCTTGTACCTTCATCTTCGATTGATTTGGTACCAGCTTCTCTAATTAAATAACGGGGACTATATGAGTGTAGCATCCCTTTTTTTAAAAATTACAATTTTGAAAGTTGTTTTAGGTTGTTCTACCAATTTTGTACCACATTGTTCCAAAGCAATATTATTTTATTCCTAACGGTTTTTCAATAAAACGAAAAAAATTTATTTTTTAGCTGGCCCCCTTTTTTTAAAAAATTACACACTTCCTTAGCTAGATTGTTTTAGTTGTTCCAAACATTGCTCCAAAAGGACGATTCTATAAGTTAAATAAAAAAATTATTTTTTCAGCCGGTCCCTCTTTTTAAAAAAAAATCACAATTTCTTATCGCTATAGATTGTCCTAGTTGTTTCAAACATTGTTTTGAAAGAACAATTCCATAAATTGAATAGAAATCGTGGGAAAAATGTTTTTCGACAAATGGATTCTCGGATGAAGAGTAAACGTATTTTCTTTTTTTTCGTTCCAATGGAAACCTTTTTGTTCTAAATAGTTCTACGAAATATAGATCTAGTTTACACAGAACACTTGATTGATACGCGTACTAACTAGTAATTTTTTATTAAATTTAATTTCGATGATGCGTGTAAATGTATACATGATATATACGTATATTTAATTAATTATTTTGATTCATATTGTACCAGCTTAATATGTTGTTCTTTAAATTTATTGCCTAAATTAAGATAAAAAAAATTTAATAGAAAGTTACTAGTTAGTACAACTATTATTTTATCTATCTAAAGATAGATATGTTAACATAATGTATAAAAATTTTTAATTTTTCTTTTACAATGTATTTGCTTCCCATAATCAATTTCCAGATTAATCAAACTCTGTTGGAGATTCATGATATGATGGCACCTGATGACTGGCTAAATGAAACGGAGGTCGTGCTTCTTTTGAGAACTATTTGTGATCATTCTTTTCGACAGTAAACATTTTCTTTCTTCATTGCGTTATTTTGCGCAATGCGCTTTCTCACTGTAATCGTGATTGTAGCTACAGTTTGCGAGAAATCGATGGCAAAAGATTTATTTCTGATCCGTTACCCGGTGACAAGCTTATTACTTCATCCGCCGATGGATTATGGGAGAAAAAGTGAGGTCTTTCTGAAAAAGCTTATGTTATACTTAACTATAAAAAAAATAACAAAATAATCAAATTTTTATGTAAAATAAAAGATTAGAAGTGGAAATCAAATAATTTCGCCCATAAATCATTATTACTTTATTCTATTGATCTCGATTTACATAATTATGAATACCTTGTAGTTTGAGAAATATGTGTCACAACTATCTCGATGAGATACAAGAGCTGCAGTTGTACAGAAATTGGAAGGAGTGGTGCGAAGACGATGAACACATTCCTAATCTGGAAAATACTCTTTGCAGGTATACAATATGATACTTTCAATTCGCGAAATTTATCTTTTCATTTTTTATCTGTTTCTGGCTTATACCAAATTTAATTATATAATCTGAAGGAGAGATCAAGAATCTTTGTATTTGCTGCAGAAACGAGATCAGCAGTTTACGAGATTGTAGAGGTATAGATAATACAGTTAGACGACAAGTACCTACGAAAATTTTCGACGCTCGTGTGAAGCTTTTAGCCGAATATGTATTATAATTTTAGGTGGCCATTTACATAATATATTTTTAATTATATAAAAAATATCTATTAAACAATATTATATGCACATTTAATATGTAACTTGGTATAATAATTCTATACGCTTTGAATAAAAGCAAATATTTCTCATATCAATTTAAAAGTGCAGAAAAGCAATATATTACGTGACCTGAAAAATTATTTAAAAATGGAACTGATCATAACATGAATATATTGCCGTATCTAAAATATTTTTATAGCTAACTTGATAAGACTAGTATCACACTGAAAATAATCTGGCACGGTAAAATAATGTTTTAATCGTGAAACGGAAAGATTGGGATGTTCTCCATGTTCGAGGTTGGAGGATTTTTCTCGGTCGATCTCATTTTCCTCTTGGATAAACCTGAGAAGGAAGACCAGGATGCTCTTTTGGGACCTATCGATCTCCGTCGTAATTGCAAACGCGGTTCCAGATTGGGACCTCTCGATTTCTCCGAAGAAACGTCATGTTCCTGAAAACCAGCGAACGATTGCACTTGACGAGCGTGATTCTGCAGCATGGTCAGATAAGCGGGATCGTAGCCACGTAATTTTCCAGTCGGAGCGGCGATATGAAAGTGAGGATGACGATTGTGACCACCATCGTGATGATGATGGAAGTGGAAGTGTGGTATCAGATTGTGCTTGCGTATACCGCGCACAACTGTCTCCCCCATCTGTTTCCGCTTGTTCCATATCCTCTCGAAGATGCCGATGGAAATGGCGGTAACCATACCAGCCATCAGGAGGAAAAAAGCGGAGTAGACATCAGCGAGCCTTGCGCTGTGGAAGGCTGCTGACGTCGCGCATCGTGGCATCGTTGGCAGCATCCGTTCCTGTATCTTATCCAGGACACCACGTTCGTAGATGCGCAATATACTGCAGACAGAATGATACAAATAAGATGTAACTGATGTTAAAAAAGCTGCTTTTTTACAAAAGGATTTTTCTTGTATAATGAATTAATTATTTATTCCGAATCTATTCGTTAATTAACTGAAAAATTAGGAAGTTACTTTTCACTTTTGGCGATTTTAAATTATCTATACTAGAGGATACTAGATGCTAAACATGTTAAATAAATTCATTAACTTCGATACTTGAGATTGATGATCTTTCTGTATGGGCAACTTTTCGCCATGGGAAGAGCGACAACTGTAAGCGTTTGCGGAAGCAGCAATTCCTTCAAGATGCATCGTTCCTGTATGAAGGTTGTTCTAAGGGCTCGCCGTGCGAGAGTCGCGCTGACGAAGAATCCGTATCGTCCTTTGACAGCTTTCATGAGGCCGGTCCTTGTCTCCAGGCGGGATTCGCGATTGTTAAACGCCTTTATGTACAATTGACGGAGATTACTGTCATTCGCATTCTGAAAGATGATATATGAGCATAATTAGAGATACTCTCTCTGCGTGTGTAAAATAAATATAGACCTTTCCTAGTAGTGTAATCAGGGCTGGACAAAGCGTCTTTAGAGATGATATATATATATATATATATAATATATATAACTAAAGATTGCTATTTTTTGTTATAGCTGAATGATATATGGTGTATATATATATATAGATTAGGGAAATGATTAAAATATTTAAATAAATAAATACAATACTAACAATAAGTTTTTTAACTGTCGTGTAGATTTCATCGTGTTTTAAATTACGAAGATGATCCTTCACTAAAGCAGTCAGACCAATAACTTTAAAGGACAACTGAGCTATAAGAAAAAAATAAAAATTTTTAATTATATATATATATATACTAATTAGGGAAATTATAAATGATTGCTCTTTGTGCATTTATATACAAAATTAAGCCCTCCTGCGGTGCGAATAAAGCTCTTCATTAACATCGTGTGACGGTCGACCTTTGAGTTATTCTTAGAAATATTGCACAATAATTCAGAATTATCTTAGAAATATCGCAAGATAATTCTGAATTATCATGCATAAGTTCTAAAAATAACTCACAGGTCAGCTGTCTCACGATGTTAATGAAGAGCTTTATTCGCACCGCAGGAGAAATTAATTTTGCAGATCACTCGTTACCGCGATTCTTATATCCTGATTGCAGGATCTAGGTATGTACCATGGAGGTAAGAAGTAACTTATTTCTTACCTCCATGGTATGTACGAGTATCTGCTTGTGCCCGCGGCCACCTGCTGCCGTGCGCGGTAATTAGCGCGGTCGCGGGATCTTGACTTGGAGCGACTCTTCGCGGCCACCTACCGCTTCGTGCGGTATTCCTAATTAGTAAATACATATATAAGTAACTAAAAATTGTTATATTTTTGTTAAAGCTGAACGTCATTCAAAGGTCGATCATCTTACGTTGTTAATGAAGAGCTTTATTCGCATCGCAGGAGAGCTTAATTTTGCATATAAATGCACAAAGAGCAGTCATTGTAAGTATTGTATTTATGTTAATTAAACAATTTATTTATTTATAATTTTTCTAATTAGTATATATATATAATTTAAAAAAATTTTTTTTTGTTATAGCTCAGTTGTCCTTTAAAGTTATTGGTCTGACTGCTTTAGTGAAGGATCATCTTCGAAATTTAAAACACGATGAAATTTACACGACAGTTAAAAAAACTTATTGTTAGTATTGTATTTATTTATTTAAATATTTTAATCATTTCCCTAAACAATATATATATATTATATAGATTGCTATTTTTTGTTATAGCTGAAGTAATCTTTAAACTAGACGCTTTGTTCAAGTGTAATACTGTAAAAAAGATGTACGAAAGAAGAGCTTTTCGTAACATATTTTAAATCTTTTCATAGCATCTCTTAGATATTGTGTAAGTTTACATAATGATGTAAAATATTATATCACACAGAAAGATATAAATTCAATTGTTAAGAAAAGTTTTTACTTAATTTACATTTTTTCTTTTTATAAGTAACAACTATTAATGATTATCTTTAAAAAAATATATTTTCTTGATAATTCGTAAAATATACTTATCATAAATTTTAGAAAAATTTATTACTACCCGGGAAAAAATTTTTCTTACATGTATAATTATTGTATATCAAATATATGTCCACATATTGTATGTAAATATATATATAATTATACATATATAATTATATAAAATATAAAAAATATATATATATATTTATGTATGGATATACTGGATATATAATTATATATGAAAAAATTTTTTTCCTGATCTTATACTGACGATAAGAAATTATATTCTTTCTAAGAATATTATAAAATTGTATTGAAGAAAAGTTAGAATATAATAAGCAAATTGAATTTTTGTTTTAACTTAATATTTTTTATGTAGCAGTACATTTTGTATTATTAACAATGACCACTAACTAAAATCTACAAACTGTACTTACTAAAGATGGAAGGATGATAAGCCTGAATTTCTTACACTCTCTATATTACTTAGTTCTGAAGAGGATCCGAACATGATTGAAACATTTACGATTAAGATTGTATTGTATTAATCGATTTTAAATTATTCGCTTCACATTGCGCAATAAGTACAGCGTTGGTTCAGAAAGGCTATTGTATTTTATTATTTATTATTTTCAGAGCTTTACTTAATTTATTAATATTTTTAATTAAAGTAATAAATTACTAGGATTCAGAATATTTTGACTAAAGATGCTTATGATGTAGATTCGCGAATATGAACGTATGAAATATTTAAAATAAGTCATTAAGTAATTCACATATATGTGTTTTTTCTATGTACACAGAAGATTATTTTAAGTAAATATTATATAAATAAAGTTTCAGGTAAATGTATATCAAATAAGTGTATTTTAAAATTATTATTAAGAAAATATTCTTTACAAAATAACCCTTATTTAAAAGAAGAAAATTGAAAATTGATTAATCGCTTTTTTTAGAAGAATAATATTTTTCTGTGTGTAATATGATAAAATGTCATAATAAAAATAATAGCAATATGTAATATTAATATTACTCTTATATATGTATCATCGGCGGCACTGTATCCTAGTTTGAAATTATTAAAAAGAAGGTCTGTGATCGATTTGATTCCAGTAGCCTGTACCGACAATATAGACGTGATGAAGCCGGCATAGGCGTTATACATGACAAGGGAGAATATTAAACTGAATAATAACAGGGTCTTTCCAGATGGGCTTCGAGGCATCCAGGGTGATCCTAAAAGTTCCAATCATTAGTGATGAATTTTATGTATCGCACGTAATTAAGGGGATGCTAAATTCGTGAGTTTTGCCAACCAAACAACGACTTACACACATAAGATTTACAATACATACGATTTACGAAACATCAATACGTCACTATTACATCAATATCGCACGCACACGGATAAATTTCGTATAGATTTTCGGATAAATTTTTGTATAAACTTTTTGTATCAAATTAAGTGTTTAAGTCTAATTTTTAAACTTGATTGTTGTTTATTCGTGTAATCTAGATGTATGGAGGCTCCAATTTCGAAGAAGAACTTTTATATCGAACAAATATTGTCACGACTTGACAGCTGTGGACGCCATATTCGTTTAAGAAATAATAAGAAAGATCTGAATTAAAAATTTTTTTTTTGTTCTCTGCATAAAGTCCTGCATAAAGTACTGTAGACACGTATTAATTCTTATACTTTAATTCTGAAAAACAATTTCCAAATCTGTTAAAGAGTAATACTTACGAAAAGTTGTTACAAAATTATTGCATTTAATCGCTAAAACAGGATGACTTTAAGATTCCCTTAAGTATTTATTATGTGTTTTTAGCATCTTGAAGAAGCGATAAAAATGCAGAATGCCTGTGTTATAATAGCATAACTGTTTCATATGTTTTAACGAAAGAAAACGATAAACCTTGCATGCACATGATGCTCAAACACCAAAGGGCAGATTCCCCAATTCCGACGTGTTTTTCATCTTCATTATGCAACAATGTTTTAGCTGCGTATATAACTAGCGCCATTGCAATTAACATGATAAGATATGTTCCCGCGACGCAGCCAAGCAATCGATTGTCAAATGGTTGTAGAAATATATCTCTCATCGTGCCGGTTTCTAGTGGATGGTAATAAATATTTCTCCTGCGTAAAATATCGTCTTATAATCATACAATAGACAATTACAAAGTATAAATATAGTGACCCAAGCAGAACAGGAAGTCATCACGAAGTCAAAATGATGTTAAAGTGACTACAAAATGATCATTAAAAGTCACTTTTTGATCAATCATGATTCACTTTGATGTCATTTTGACATTATTGTGACTCGCTGTTCTCCTTGGGTACTCTCTAAATCGATATTAGTGCATTATATTTACTAAATGACAATAAATGGCTTGATTTCAGTGCTATACTTATAACTACATCAGTATTATATTTTTCATTTTGCAGTGATAGTACACTTTATTCTGGTTCATGAGAGTACCTCCCCCTCCCTCCCATCCTCTTTTAATCGGAATTACTGAAAGATAGTGAATAATCACTGACGATCACAATTATAAGTATAGCACTAAAAATTAGTAAGATTTTATTGATTCAGATTTAGAGAGTATGAGATTTAAAAATTGAAATTTTGTACTTTTTAGTAAACATTTTAATTTGTTTTACTACGCTCCTATTTTACACTAGTCAGACAAAAACATAGATATCCAGACAAGTTTGTATTGTCGAGGTACAGGGGTTGGACAAAATAATATGAATACCATGCAATATAGTACAGTTTGTTGCATGTTGGC
>QKQZ01047788.1:0-17181 GCA_003595255.1 Solenopsis fugax
GTAAAAGAATACATATCTATATAAAAAAACAATATTTCTTTTTTATTTTATGTAAACTTAAATTATAAATAAAACAAAAAATTTATTTGATAATTTATACTATAATTGATTTGTTATTTTGAATGCAATTTTTAAAAATTACGATATTCTAATTTTATATAAATGATTTTCAAAATTAACTTTTATTTTAACATAAGTTAATTTAATCTTAACGTAACTTTAACTGAGTTAATTTTTTATTCANTATTTTTTATTCATATAACTTTTAACGTAGCTAAATTAATTTTATGTGTCATCAATTTTAACTTAATTTAGTTTAAAAAAATTTATTAACTTACCCAACCCTGAATAAATATTTTTTTTTGCCTCCTAAATATGAATATCGTTATCCAAATTTTATCACGTTGTAATTTTGAGAAAAATTATTACAGAATAAAACGATTTTAAAGCGGAGTTTCTAAAAATTGAACGATGAGAGAATTTTTTGAAAAGCTCATCTTTTTTTAGAATGAAAGATTCTAAAACCAACACCCATTACTTATTGAGAAAAAGTTGATCAAAATTTGTTTCTCAGTGTAATTAAGCATTATGTAAAAACAAGTGGCCTGCATCTATTTGAAATATAGGATTAAAATTTCTTTAGATACTTTTTCATAGCTGTTTCTAATTGTATTATCAGATAGCTAGATATTCTACGACGAAATAATTAAAAATTAATTAAACGTGATTAAATCGTTGTTAATCGAATTAAAACAATAAAGTAAAAACTAAATTATAATTAAGCAAAAAATGTGATATCAATTTATAAAATATTAATAATTTGATATCTCAAAAATAAAATAAATAAATACAATTTAACAGAGATGTTTTAAACACACAAAAGATCATAAAACGTATAAGTTATTTCAAATTATATTCTCGAATGAAATGTTCATTCTATTCCGAATAAAAAAACAATTTGGATTAAAAATTTGTATTCATGTGATTTTTGCATTGTGAAGGAGGTCACAAGTTTTGCCAAGGAATAAAACAAAGTTTCGTAGAAAAAACATTCCTTTTTAATGATATATATCATACTTAGAGATGTATAATCTTTAATAATTTAAAAACATGCATTTTTTTAAAAATCTCGCGAATTTTTCGGAGTTTCAAATATCATCATCATTGTGATACTACTTTTTTTATTAGGATGAAGATTAAACAGTCGTTGATACAGCCTAGATAGTAAATTGCATGTCAAAATATAATTTACTATAAGCTGAAATAATGTTTTCTATAAGAAATCTATATACACAATTTATAAAAAATTAAAATATTTGCAATTGTATGATCAAATTACATTATAATAGATACGCAAGATTTCGAAGTATCCTATATCTTAAAATTGAATAGTAATATCTTAGTTCTTATTAAAATTCACTTATAAATTTTGCTTCTAACCGCCTCTCATTTACTTTAAAATGGTCTATGAGATAATACGATTGAGAACCACCGGATCCAAACAGTCTATTATTTTATCACACCTCTCCCTGCGCAAATGCGAAATTACGATAAATCGAAGGGATGGTCTCAGCGATTAGGCTCCGTGACTTCGTTGAATAGCGGTGTCAACGAATCCATATCTTGGAGGCCGTCAAAATTACCGAGAGGATCCAGATCATCCGTCTCCGTGTCGGCTTCTCCGAGAAAACTGGCCTCGAGAAGATCGGCAACGTTTCTACAGAGATTGTTGGAAGAAGCGACGACAACGTCAACATCGTTGCCGGCCGTGGTCACAGTGGCAACTGCGACATTCGTTGCATCGCCTTGTAAACTAAGAGAATTAAGGATGGGACTGGACAATATCGGCTCGCCTGGATCTTGATACACTTCCTGGGATTGCACTGTATGCAGAGGCGTTGACGGGTATGATCTGGAGCCATTGCTGTCCTCTGTGTAAGGCGTGTACGTGGATACCGGCACTGGCAATGGCGTATTAGGATATGATCGCGATTGCATAATTTTTTGTAACGCGCCTCCAGCATCAGCGAGGATGCTCGATGGATCCAACATATCTTCCTCCGACAGATTTAAATTGGTATTTGGTAAAGCATCAAGAGCAATCGTATTGTTCAACGTTTCTTCCGTGGTCTGTTCAGATAACATTTGCAAATTTGGCTGACCCTCTTCGTCCAAGATCGTAAGAATGTTATTAATGTTCTCGGACGTGATCCCTTTGTCTGTCATTAAAAACTGCTGCTCGTCCGACATAAAGTTTGTGTCATCCAACAAATACGTGCTTTCTTGTCCGATAGAAGGACCGAAATCATTGTATTCGCTTGGTACTGGGGTAGGCGCAACGGAACTGCTCGTTGATGGATTGAAGCTTTGACTATGTACCGATGACAGACATTGTTGCGTGGAGATCGGTGACATTAAAGACACGGGATTCAACATTCTGTGCAATGGCACCGATTGCGATCTATAAAATTGTTCATTGCTCAAATGTCTGCCAGCGTGAAGAAGCTCCGTGATCTCTTGGTCAGGCGGAGGTGGTTGACCCTTCTGATATATGTTCTTGATCTCTTGTAGATTTTCTTGACTCGGATAATTGATTAACAATTGTTTCTGAGGCGTCAAGTCCAGAAATTCAGTGCACGGTGGTACCTTCAGCACAACCTACATCAAGGAAACATTTTACAAATACATACTTTATCGAAAAGTTAATTAGCTAACCTATTTTTACTTATGCATTTGTGCATACAATTCAATACACTTTTAATCCGTTCTTTCTTTTATAAAAAAGTTATCTTTTAGTTTCACAAATTTGTAATAAAATTAAATAATATACAGATACGTTTGCTTTTAGGAAAATTGGAGCAAAGTTACATTGGTCAATACAAGCTATCAAGCGCGAGTATCCGTGTGATATTCAAAGTATAATACATATTCGCAACAACAGTATCAGTATATTCAGATTTTCTTCAACCAAGTACCATTAATAAATACATAAATACAAAAACATAAATATTGTGAATATTATACTTTGAGTATTATACCGTATCGCATAAATGTTTGCATTTACCAGTTGTATCAGAGACTCACAGGTCATCAGTGTATATTAGGGTAGTCCTTATTTACTCTTGATCAGAATTTTTTCTGCGGCACGCCCCAAAATAGTTTCAATCCACAAAAAAATAATCCCTGCTAAATTTCAACTCGATCGGACAATGGGAACCCGTTCCCCCGACTCGTTGAACATTTGAGTTCCCTTGTGTGTATTAAACTTTCTACATTATCAACGTTAGTTTCTAAAGCGTACTTTCCATAAAAATTGGGTTACAATGCTTTTTCTTTTATTCAACAATGCATCTTGCTAGTCTGCGTTTAAGACTTTAAACGTCTTATTTAAACAATTGGGTGAACTGTTAATGACTAAAATATAAATAAATAGTTGCGTTTTTTTATTATTCCAGCTAGTAAAATTGATCCATGGACCGAAAGGCTGTTATTATTATGTTTGGACAAAATGAATTTCAAACATGATGGAATTTCACACGCAGACATCTATCGGGGAGACGAATTTTTGTTCATTCAAACAGCTAAAGTACTGAAAAAATCACGCTGCCATTGCGATAATTGTAATCAAGAGAATCGTTTACAGTCTGTTAAAGAATACGATTCAAAGTGCGAAAATTTGTTGAAAATTGGATCAACTCTCAAGAACTTTTTTATCGTCGCAGAATCCATCTCGTGCCAGAAAGATAGGAAAAAGTTATAGAAAACGAAGGAAAATATTTTAAGGTATTCGTTCATTATCTTGTTTAAATAAACCAGTTTCTGAGAAAAAATCCTTAAAACTAAATCACACTCCTGATATTTAATAGTTTTTATTCGATTTTGATTTTTACCTCGGATGACTTAGTCGTTGCCACAGTCAACACTTGCCGCGAATGTTCCGCTCCGCTTGATGTTGGTACGATGAAGGTATCCGTCGTCTTGATGGTGTACGGCACGCTGCATGAGATGGAGCGGGAAAGCGTCTTTTGACCTCGTGATCTGGAACTGCCGGCTTGCAAGTTACTGCGTGATCTCGGCACTGGTGTATTGCGCGGAGATACGAATGGACTTGCATTTGCCGAGTTTGATTTGGATGCACGGCCATTAATCGGAGAATGTGGGCCGGGTGAGATCGGAGTAAAGTTAAATATTCTGCGTCGCGTATTTGGACTCTGTGGCACAGTATTGGCTACGCTTGGCGTTGCTGTCTCTTGAACATGCTCGACAACATTCGTTTCGAAACTGACACGACGTCGCGTACTGCTTGGATTAGGGTGATTTAAAAGTGTCGGAAGTATGAGATTATGTTTTTGTATGGGATCCCGTTTTTCCATGGCAATGCTTTGCCGAACAGCGGTTACAGGTGCTCGATCAGTGGCGATAACGGGTGCTTTCAGATTCTGTTGCAATATCAGTCGCAGCTGCGACACTTTGTCCGACCGAGAGATCTGTTCAGTATCGGAATTAATGACGCTGGTTTCCACATCGGAACTAGACGAGCTACTTTGTTGAAAATACTGTAGCAACTCCTCCTCCTGCTCTTGTGAATTGTTCCCGCCGTTCAAATAATCGTCTAAGGCGTCCGTGTCGATGTCACGGACCTTTCCGTCTTTGAAGACCGGCGTATCTTGCAAGAGGCGGATCTGGTCCCTCGTGAGGAGTCCCGAGGATGTTTCTACGTTGCCAGTAGTGGAACAACTCTTCGAAGAGTCAATATCACAGTTTTTAACAAGTTGACTGTCCACAGTCTCAACTGCTTTGCACTTGACAGATTTTGAATTGCTAGCTAGTATCACCGATATCTTGCTGGCGCGTTGAATAGACGCTAACTTAGGTAACAAAGCGTTGGAATGCTCTGGAATCTCCTCTATGAACTTTGTCTGTTTTTCAGGACTGGGCTCTTGCTGTGCAACAATTGGATTATTGGCACGTTTCCTGGAATTTTTACCTTTGACATCGCGCTGCGCATTCATCGTTACTCTAGGGCTGCTATTATTTTGTCTGTTATCGCGCGAGTGTACCACTAAACTATCACAGTTAGACTCTTGGGAGACATTGCAAGTTTGTTGCTGTTGATTGCAAGTTTTCGATACCTTTTTTTGCCGATTATAGACTATAGCGGATAAATTTAGTTTTGCCAGTGAGTTTTGTGCGACCACTGTTGTTGTTGTATTTGTACCTTGAGGTGACTGGTTGGACTTAATCTTCTTGCTGCCTTTGCTGATATTTACTTTACAGTCAATGGCTTTTTCTTTGCTCTGTGAAAAAAAAGTTACATTCTGAATGTAAAAGTATATATAATAAATTCTCAGTTAATCGTATTAATTAAATTTAAAATATTTTCTTTCCTAACTCTTGATCACTACTTAAAAATTATGAATATAAGGCTATAAGAAAAATTGATAAAATTTCTTTTTATCAATTTTATTCTTCTCTTTTAATCTTCTCTCTCTCTCTCTCTCTCTCTCTCTCTCTCTCTCTCTCTCTCTCTCTCTCTCTCTCTCTCTCTCTCTCTCTCTCTCTCTCTCTCTCTCTCTCTCTCTCTCTCTCTCTCTCTCTCTCTCTCTCTCTCTCTCTCTCTCTCTCTCTCTCTCTCTCTCTCTCTCTCTCTCTCTCTCTCTCTCTCTCTCTCTCTCTCTCTCTCTCTCTCTCTCTCTCTCTCTCTCTCTCTCTCTCTCTCTCTCTCTCTCTCTCTCTCTCTCTCTCTCTCTCTCTCTCTCTCTCTCTCTCTCTCTCTCTCTCTCTCTCTCTCTCTCTCTCTCTCTCTCTCTCTCTCTCTCTCTCTCTCTCTCTCTCTCTCTCTCTCTCTCTCTCTCTCTCTCTCTCTCTCTCTCTCTCTCTCTCTCTCTCTCTCTCTCTCTCTCTCTCTCTCTCTCTCTCTCTCTCTCTCAATTTTCTGTTATGTTTTAAAGTAATATGTATTTATTTCGTTATAATAAAATTTTTATGTTTGTGGCAATTTCTTTTCAGATTTTTTCTATAAAATCTATTCTATTATATAAATTTTTTTTTAATTTTACTGTTAATAAAATTAAAAAAATAACGTTTGTAATGCAACGTTTAATTATTATTAAAACCAAGAGAAATATTTGAAGAAAATATCTTGCAATAAAGAAAAACTGAAAAATAATACCATGTTTCTCCAATCTCTTTATATGTATATTCAAAAGTGTGGAAAAAAGATCAACAAAAGACTAATTTTATAATATATCCATTTATCAATTATATTAAAATATTACCTGTACCTATATTATACTTGTATTATACATACCTGTATAATAGAATCAGGACAACGATGCTTCTGATCTTTTATATGCTCGCGTTGCTGTAGCTTGCGTTGCAATTGCAACTGAGCCTCTCGAAGCTTAGCAGGCTTGCCACTTACAGGCGTTGTTGGTAGATCCGAAATTACCTCTAATTGAGAATTGGGAATTAATAATGCAATTGTGTGTAAGAAAATGCAGAAAGAGTATATGATGCTTACCTTTATTAGACGATGTATCATGCTGATCCGAAGCTGAAAGAATGCATACCGCAGCTAGAGACCGAGTATCGACACGAAAATTATCAACAAGATGCCGCGCTAAGGCACTCAAATTTGGAAATTTCAAGCCCAACTCTTTTTCCGCCCATTCTCTTATTAATGTAGATGCAGCGCCTAACATTTCTTCAGTGATGTTTTCCTCCGAATGTTCCTCCTACAGTTATTAACAAAATATCATGTATTTACATATTAGAGGAGAAGAGGGAACATTATGGCTACCACCATTGGAGATAATGATGATAGCCATAATGTCCACAGTAGCCATAATACCCTCTTCTCCTCTACGTATTCTTATGTTTAAAAAAAGTGCGTAAAAATGTAAAAACAATCAAACGAACACATATAATGCAATAATTATCATGTCACATAATACAATTACATGTATTACATATTTTTATGTTAAAAAAATGCATACAGAAGTAAAAACAATAAAAAAATATATTTGTTGTAATAATTGCCATGTCACATTAGCTTTAGTTTAAAATATAACAAATAAAAAAATTAAAATAGAGATAAAATGTACATAAAAAAAGATTCAAAGAATTTTCTAAAAATAGCAAGTTATATCGATAAAATACATTACTAAAAAATTATAGAAAATATAATTTGCTTATTTGCTGCTCACAGTTTGAGAGCCAGATATCTTTGGCAGTGTTGGAGGATCCAATTTAATTCGCTTGCGCATACCAGCGTAACAATAGCGAGAATTGCCCCGTGTGCCCAACCTACGAGGGCGCACTCGCGGATATACTTGTTTCATGACTTTTCCAAAGTCGGCCGTTGATAACGGTTTCATAGAATTTCTTGTACAATACATACTAGAAAAAAGAATTATATGCAATATTAAAAAAAAATATTCTTATAAAGTTGTTAAACGATATAAATATATTCACGATCAAAAATTAATGTCCGTAAAGTGTCATTATAAATTTATAACGGAACCATATCCTTCAATTTCTCACTTTAGACATTTCTTTAAATAAGAAAATATTAAGAGTTAAAGAGGGAGCCTAACTTAGAACTTTTAAAAAATTATAAAAATTTTTTTCACATTTTTATAGTGGAACATCTAAAATATGATTCTAAAATATTATTTTAAAATTTGAAAAATTGACGAAATTATAAGCGATATAGCAGGTACCCGTTCAACCATTCGACGCGTTTAGGTAGGGATCCAAGCTCAAATTATAAAAATGCTCCTTTATCGATCGAAGCAATCAACGTAAAGGAGACAAATGAAATTTTTAAGGTACTAGATCTATTTTATGGATCAGGAATAGCGGATTAATCAGAAATTAATTGTAAGTATACAAAAATTGTATATTAATAATACCAAAATTTTACATGTGTGTCGTTCTCGAAATCGTATTTTTCAAGTCCGTTGATATTATAACTCATAAACTAATAATCAGATCAGCTTTATATTATAGAATAATAATAATTCGAAAATAATATATAATAATTCGAAATAACTGTTGCATCTTCTGTGTAAACTTATAAAACCAAGAAAATGTTAATAATAAATTTATTTTTAACAAAAAACATGTCGAAAAATAACGAAAAAATCTTTTTTTAAAACAAGTTTTACTTAAAATTTTGTTAATTTTTAACCCGGAGCGAAGTGGAAGATGCATAGAAGATGCATAATAACAAATAACAATGTCAACAACAAATCATGGTCACACGAAACACTTCGTGCGATATGGCGTATAACTAGGACAACTGTTAAAATTTTTTGAAACAATTTGTATTTAAAATTTATATGTATAAAAGTACTTCTAAAATTTTAATTTGATCGGAGATAGTTTAAAAAAAAATTTTAAATTTCCCTCAATTCTGACCGCTCTATATTAGGATTTCCCCTTAAACGATTGAAATTAATAAAATATATTAATAAAAAAATAGAGAATTGCAAAGCAAATTCCTGCTGAATAAAAATTAACTTGAAATTAATCAATGATTTATGATTATATTACAAGGATGTACATTCTAAAATTTTCTCTTCTGCGTTCTTTATGTACAGCAAATAACTTACTTGTATTCATCATATACTTCTTGCTTCGGTAAAGATACATCCGGATCTTCTTCTAAATGAGTCTTAATCCACATGATGGTCTGATGAATTTCGTATCGATTTCCTAATGGATTTAATGGCTGTCTCAACGGATCAACGGTCCCACTTGGATTTGTCAGCAGTAACGGAAGTTTCAGGTACAACAATAATTTTTCCTCTATCTTAAGTCGTTCCACCTGCGAAAAGATCTCATCCACGTGCGCTCTAGATTCTTCGCTATAATTAAAAAAAAATGAAATATGTTATTGACTTTGGTTAAAGCGAAACCATCTCTCAAGAATGTAAAAATATAAAGATCACCAAATGTAATTATACAAAGATACCTAAAAATATACTAATATGGTAGAACTATAAGGCCTTATGCACAATAGAGAGATAATGGCTGCGTTCAGCAGACTCAACATGTGGTATTCTTCTAGATCATCCAATCAGACTTTCAGATTTAGAAGAATACATCAATAACAGCGAGTGCTCACTCAACTGTTGAGTCTGCTGAACGCAGCCAATATTAAATATTAGAAATAGGGATTAGGAATTGTTTTATTTTAAACCAGTGATATGGGCAAATGCACAATAAAAAAATCAGGAATAAAAATGACCAAGTATTAAAAATAAAATTTATATGGTTGTGAACATGGTTTACCTTAACTACGTGAATACATTAAATATAGAAAATAACGATGTTATTAAAAATTAAGTGAAAAATGAAAATGTAAATGAATATAATAAAGTACGTGACGAATTATTAATTTAATAAGATTGTATTCACATTTAAGGAATAAAGATAAAGACTACAAAGATACAAATAAATGTGATAATTCTCGATAAAAAAGAGAGAAAGCAAGATTTTTATCAGATATGTTAAAATTATTTAATATAAATATGAACACTTTTTATAAGTTAGATTAACTGTGAGATCTAGTTCTTAAACAGATAAATAATAATAAATTTTGTTGTGACTGAATAACACATCAATATCATATCTTGCTTATATATATTGTACATTACATTTAATATCTAATTTTTATATCTAATATTTAATAATCATTCTTGTTCCTAATATTTATTGTATTGTGTGCAGATCCTAAGAATCATCATGTATCTCTAAGTATATCTCTTTTACTATATAAAACATAAATTCACTTTTTATTTAAAGAATATTTATCCACACAGTTAGAAAATTTGTGTTAAATTTAACATATTGAATATCCTGGGGATTACTCATCCTTTTATATTAATTTAACACAAGATAAATGTCAGAAAGTAACATAAGTATTTAAAAAATTAACATAAAAAATACAACACTAACATAACTTGAAAACAGATTGTAAAAACATTTCTTCAGTAAAAGATTTATATAATATTAACATGTACATTTTATTCATTAATTTTTTTATTCATTTATCTTAAAATTTATGTTTCAAAACTTCATTATATTTGTCATTATCTTTCTCATTTATCTATAAATTATTTTAACACAAAAAATGTTGAATATCAATTTAATGCAAAAAAAACTTGAATAACATAATTATATGTATTATATTAAATTAATAGTTGTTAAAAATTTAATAAAAATTTTAACAAGGATCGGTTTAAACCAGTTAATATAAATACAAAGGCCCATATTCTCAATTAATTTTTATTGAGAAAAGTGAGTTGAGAATATGGATCAAAATGTTTTCTACTGTGTATATGCATAAATATAGCATAAGATAAAAGGAATTGATACAATATTATTACAGGCTGATGCTAAATAGGTATTTTTGTAACAAGATCAAAAACCTAGATCTAATTCTCAATTCTGCGAGCATGCACTTAAGATATTTTGAATAAAAAGAACATTTCAGATAGATAAATGTTCTATGAAAAATCAATCTTGGGAAGAGTGTGCTACAAATTCATCAGAAAATAATCTGCTAGTGGAACATATTATCAATAAAAACAAAAAAAAATCCATAATTATTTCATAATTATTTAAATAATACATTTTATATAAATAATTATGAAATAATAGATTAATGACTCCGTTTCATTTTTACTGGGAATCTATTGTCAGATCATATTCAGAGGCAGACAGTACCTGATATGAGTTCAATGTAAGCTCATCAAGATTGGGTAAATTAATATTCTTTTTCAACTAAATTAAGTTAAAGTTAAATTAAGTTAAAGTAATGGCTCATAAAATTAATTTAGTTATTGAAAGTTATATATGAACAAAAAACTAAGTTAAAAGTTGTATTGAGATTAAATTAAGTTAAATTAAAAGTTGATTTTGAAAAGCATTATTTATATTAAATTAGAAAGTCGCAATTTTTTAAAGTTAAATTATTCAAAACAATTATAATATGGTTCAAATAATTTTTTAAATATTATTTTATTTAAGTTTATGAAATAACAAAGAAATATTTTTTAAGTGGGAATATACATCTTTTCTTTTATATAATTGTTTTCTTTTTTACATAAATTTTTAACTTGGAAAATAGTTAAAGTTTACATGTTAAAAATAACTAGTAATTTTTAACTTCAAATTTAAATAATTTAAAATTAACTAAGTTAAAAGTTATTAACTTTTTAACTTAGTTATTACCCAATCCTGAGGTTATTGCTAATTGATACCAATCTGTTACAATATTCTGTTCAAATTGCTAGCATACTGACATAATTAACATTTACTAGAATTCTATTACAGGTTTGTTACCATACTGGACTGTACTAAAACTTTCTATTCACTTTTACCAAACTTCAAATATATATCTATCTCATTTTAAGTATGAATATACACTAATTCAGCTGTAAAGAACAGATCTTATAAGAAACAGGAAGCAAAAACAAATCCTAAAGTAACCCAAGATAATCAAGTGTGTCTAAGCAAAATCATATGATCACTTACAAAGCTGGAAACTTGCAATTTTATTTAGCTGCAGCAATTTCAAATGTAGTGACATAGTACCAACATACAGGAATGTATATATGTATTACCAGCAGTTTAATGCTCAAGATAGCAATATCAAAATTACCTCAAGTTGTCAGCTATATGACAGTATTGTGATTCTATAATTATGGTAACATAATGGCAACAGCATGAATTTCGAATAAGAAATTTCAGACCACAACACAAGTTGCTGGCAAGTTGCTACTTAATATTATCATATTATGAAGGCATCAATATATCAATAAATTAAGTTATTACAGACAATATATCAAGAACACAGATTCATTGCTATCTGGTAATACATCTCATCCAGTACAGACCTTTAAGGGATGTATTACCATGTATTTCCTAAGCCATAGAACATCCTAAGGACATCATCTAAGACATCCTTTGGATAAAGTGCTATATAGGATCAATCATAATAAATTATAGTTTTAGAAAAAATGGCATTCATGACAGAAAGGAATGATCTGTAGGTTCAGGAGGTTTCCTTGAAACTTAAAATTGACTTAACCTAATGCCATCCTCTATCATAATCCGAATTTTGTCCTGCTTGGAAGAGGCGCCATGGTTAGCCAAAGTCGCGAATTTGGTAGCAACCAAATCCTGTAGCTGATCACCATCGCCATGAAAGCCATTCGAAGCAAATCTGCCGGCCGGTGGCTGTCGTTTATCGAGAATAGTGGCAGCAGCGGCAGCAGTAGCGGCAACAGCAACGGTGACGGTGGCTGTGGCTGTGGAGGTAGAAGTGGTAGCGGTGACGGTAGCAGGGTCGTTCTCCACACAAGTGTCACCGCGCTCCTTCTTAATACGTTTACCATCGAAGGCGCTCTCCTCCTCACTCCTCGCGGGTGTTTTGCAGAGTTTCGTCTGATCATGATTGTCAGTACTCATCGTAGCCTAAACCTCCCCGTCCTGCCCACCCGCCTCCAGCCGGTGGTAGCTCACGTATGCGAAAACGTATCGCCTCCCGGTGAACTGCGAGCTACCATGTTGTTCGTCACACGGTGGTCAGCTGGATTACTCGTTAGCATCCCGGCGCGCCATTACTTGGCGAGGCCTTTCGTTCACGCGTGAGGAGCCACCACACGAGTCGCCGAACCGCGTACGATATGCGGCGACGCGCGTATCCGTCATAACGGCACCGCGCTTTATAGTTTAAGCTCGATACTCGGGCGCTCACGTCGAGAGCGCCGACAGCCTGATGAGAATTAGGCGAGGACCATGAATCGATACCGGCTACGATGGTCCACGAACATCCGATCGGCTACCTCGGCCGCGCTTCGTTGCTCAGTTCTCCGTTTGCGCTGGTTTGCGCGTTCTTATTCCGTCGCCATAGAGTATATGCCATAAATGATATCCGTGCCATCCGTACATTCTTCGTACGCGCACATAACTAAGAGCACGCCCTCTAACCTCGACACAGGTGCACAGGCAACGTTATATTCGTTCTATTGCTCGAATCATCCAATGAGAACTTAAAATAGAGCATGTGACGTCATTAATCCGCCATGAACTAAGCATAGCATAAAATCGCTAGACCAATGAACATTTAGTCCAAAGTCGCCATCTTAATTTTCATAAGATTTTCATTGGTTCAGTAACTTTATGCTATACTAATCATACTACGCATTTCGTAATGAGTCAATCAGGTAAAGGCTGGTTTATGCAGACAATAATTGTAAGAAATTGGCCAATCATAATCGATTTATAGAAGAATTCTCGACTATGATTGACCAATTATTGCCTGCATAAACCAGCCTTAAGAAATTTGCACTGTAGTAATAAAATTACGGTCAATCGTAAACATAAGAATACATGTGGATGTTAATACCATGTCATATGATGTATAAGTTTCAATCGTAATGTAATCGTTTTTAACATCTTGACGAGCAATTTCTTGACTGCAACGATCCTGCGCTTAATTTCTTCCTCTGTTTTAATTAATCTCAGATTTCTGTTACTGAGAATGACCCAAACCAAGGGTCGAAACGTATGAAATTTGTTAATTTTTAATAAAGAATAGTGTGTAACACATTTAAGAATTAGTATTGGCTTTTATCTCGGCTTTTTTATCTCAAATCATGCATTTTAAATCATTATTAATGCAATATAAATGTATTGAATGAATATTAAATAAATGTAAATAAATATTTCCTCAAAATTATTTCAAATAAATAATTAATGAAATATTGAGTAAACATTTAAGAAATATTTTTACAAATAAATTATGTATAATTAATAAAAATATTTCAAAACATTTAAAAAACATAGGGGAGAGTGCTAAATCGGACCGTGTTCTAAATAGGATCTTTTTAATTTAAATGAATATGGTTAAGCAGATTTGGGTGGCATTTATAATGTAAAGTCCTTATAAGACACCGAACATGTGACAGCAGTTTGACAGTTCTCTTCACTCATAAATAGAATAGACGCGAATATGTATTTTCAGCTATCGTGCGAAAATTTAAAAAAAAAGTTCATGAAAATCATTATTTAAGATATTAAAATTTTGAAAGGTAATTGATTTAAAATAATTAAAGAGTGTAAAATTAAAAAATATCAATCATTTTGTGATCACTTTTGCGGTTTATTATAAAATTTATTCCAAAGTTCGAAAGGACTCGTGTCCAAATCGGACTTTTACATCGGAATTGCAACCTGATCGTAGCTGCAGGGGATCGGCCGACCAAATCTGATTCCAGAAATGTTAAATTAATGAAATATTATGAGTCATCAAACTTGGAATAATTGAATTTTATTGATTTCAACTCTAATTATATAATAACAATATCATCATGACCGGAAAACCTCTAATTATATAAACTGTCTATACTAATTTGTTTTTCTAAAATTTTTAGAAAAACACTGTCAAATTGCTCGTTTTTACTCAATACTAATAAAAATACATAAAAAAATAAAGATTTTAAAATCTTTTAAAATTCTATTTAAAAGTCGATAAAAATAAAAGTGTCCAATTTGGACCAGGAATCGAGTGGTCCGAATTGGAACCAGTAATTCCAAATCGGACTGAAAAAAACGTTCTTACATTTTCCATTATAGTTCAACACAGGTGAGATACGTAAAAATGATTTCGAGCAAAAATGAAGGAAATTAAACTATCTTTCCAACGATTTAGAACAAATCCTGTTCTTATGTCTTTGCAAAAAGTTAACTCCATTCACATTGTAGCATTTTCGTATATAAATAAAAAATTAATATTTGTGAATTGAAGATGATTTCGTTTTTACAATCGGACTTTATTCGCGCCTTATAGAGAGTAACAACTGCAAATAAGTCCGATTTACCCCACTCTCCCCTAATACTGTTAATTTGAGTCATCGCATGTATTAATGCTTACACTTACACCTAAAACTTTATAATAGCTGAATTTTTAATTAATAATCTTTGTAATAATTTTTATATCATTTTTCCAACATGTTTCGTTATATTTTTTTACTTCATCAAAATCATCTTCAATTCACAAATATCAATTTTTTATTTATATACGAAAATGCTACAATGTGAATGGAGTTAACTTTTTGCAAAGAACAGGATTTGTTTTAAATATATAATTTATAAATGTATTTTCTGATTTTTTAAATATAAAATATCTTTTATATAACAGAGCATGTCAAATTATATTAACAGAATTTTGCTAAATTATAGATTTAAAATGGACCTTAATAGTCTTGTACGTATTCTACCAACTAATTAGAATTTATAAAGTGTAGTAACTTGTCCTACATTCTGGTATTCGAAGTTCATTTTACCTTTTACCTCGTGTCTCTCACTCACCGCAGTAATAGCTGTGCGCAACGCGGCTTACCGAGAGGAAAGGATAGCTCCAGCGGGAAATCGCCGCGATGCGTGTCCGAGAGGTGCGCGTGTAGCAGCACTTTCATTGTTCTTCTGTGTCTTGGAGTGAAAAGGTGCGAGCGATTTTGCGTGAATTACCACGAGCACCAGCTGACATATCTGTCATCGTCGAAAGACGAAAGCCGTCTGAATATTCTGCGAAGTAAGTGTTCGATCTTTTCTCAAAATTACAGATTTTAACGAATTGCAAATTGAAATATGTGTATAGCAAAAGTATATGCGTGTGGTAATTGGTGCGACAAAAATATGAGTGAAAAAAATATCTCTTGACAGCGCAAAAACAATTTCAGCTTTTTAAATTTTTGTCAAATTTTATTTTTAGATAATTTAAATATTAAATATATATAAATAGATATTGCGATAAGAGTTTTTCAATAGTTTTTCTTCCTGTCTCATCTTTTTGCACATTCTTGAAAAAAAAAAAACATTTAGAACTTTTTATCAATAAATTTATATTTATTTGATGTCACACGATTTACTTGGAAATTTGTAAATAGCAGCGTTAAAGAGAGAAAATATTGTTTAATAACAAATCGCTTTTTACCAGAAACTATATTTTGAACTTCAACTTTCATTTTCCAGGGAGAACAAGCAAATCGGATCGATGACATCTAATAGACATTTGATAGACGTCTATTAGATGTTTATTATTTGTTATTTCTCCCTAGATTTTAAATATCTATATACATTTGGTCTACATACATATAGATCAAATATTATCATATAAATTAATAATTTTTTGAAGAAATGTAATCAAATCAAGACTATAAACTTAATAAAGAAACCTTTTTAAGTTCACAAGATTTATGTTTTGGATAAAAATTCTCGTAATTTGCATATTATATGGATACAATAATAAAGACTGCTGTACATAAACCATATAAAATCCCGTGTATTTTAGATTCTTTATAATGTTTTGGGTGTAATGAAAAGTTAGAGAAGTGAATTGCCTAACCGCTGCGCAAATATCTGTTGAACGCGGCCAAAATGATTAACGGAGCGCGAGAATGACGGCGGGATGAATGAAGTTAGATTCTGCATTAGCATACAAGAGCGAACAATGCAATTTCGCCATAGCAATATCGTAGAATCTTGCAACTTAATTCGTCTATATAAGTTGTAAACAGTAACAGTAATATGCACGGCACACAATTATATGATAATAATATAAGACAGTCAATTAAAAAATTACGATAATAATATAAGTAGTTAATTAAAAAATTGAATACCTGTATTGTGAGTGTTCGATTTGCAAGCAAATTTTTATTTTAGCTGTATATATCCCGATAAGAAAAATGTGTATATAATTAAGTATAAATAAACATATTTAAATAACAAAACACTATACACGGACTAAAGCAGATCTGTGCTCAATAGTTACCGCATGGATAAACTTACAAACATTTGCAAGATTCCCTAAACTGCGCGCCGCATGCTTTGTCGGACTTAAAACATATATATTTTAGGAAGAACCAAAAAATGTGATATCACATGAGGAATCTTCTAAATGTTTGTAAATTCATCTAGATAATTATTGAGCACGAGAAAAGATCTGCTTTAGATCGTATATAGCATTCTTGATAATATGTTCATACATTTCCCGTAAGAATATCGTTATTGTAAATATAAGTATAAATATATATAATTACATATATATACATATATGTATATATATATAATTACATTGTGTGTGTGTGTGTGTGTGTGTGTGTG
>QKQZ01047789.1:0-22518 GCA_003595255.1 Solenopsis fugax
CCGGCTATCTCTCTTTCCGCTCTTTCTCGATTTATCTATCTATCTATCTGTCTATCGCCGTCTCTTTCCCACCCGCGTCGGGCTTATACTTCATCCCCTTGTTTTTCCCTTTCCTTTTTAGCTCGGCGCGCACGCCATTCAAGGGAACAATGTTTCCATTGAACGAGCTGACTAACCAATAGCTCTTATCTAGGATATATCGTTCGCGAGCTGTAATGTGTAACGAGTACTTTGCAACCCTCTCCCTCCACCCCCGTCGCGCGTGACGGCGCGTGAGGAGTAAGAAAATAATGTACTACGCACAAACCAAGTGCAACCGCGCGTGGTTGTTGCATCGATTAATTCGCTTTGCAACTTGTTACGCTTGTGCTGGCTGTGTACACACTCCCGACTCTCGTATTATCCCAAGTGTCACAATTACAGCCCCTTTTCACTCGACAATCGCAACCGGGAAGTGTTTCTTATCGTACGCGTACCGTGAAATATCTCGAATCCAGAGGAGGAGACCATAAAGCACGACACGTCGTTGGGGCCGGGTTAAGAGGCGGGTCGGGTCGACGAGATAATCGGCGAATTAACCATTCAAATCGGCGGAAACGAGCGGGCGTACAAATCGCGCCGCCGCAGAGTTAAGCTCCAATTCATCCATCGTTCGGCGCTTATTCCGCGGACTCCTCCAACCCCTCTCATCGACCCCCTCGCCCGCCGTTCGGGAGCTACGTGAGATCCGGCGTCACCGTGGAGCTTAAAGGGCTTTAAGGATTTGGGAGTGCGAAAGGCGTCCTTCTCCCTCTCTCTCTCTACCTGCCTCTCGCTCACACACACTTTCTCTCTCTCTCTTTCTCTTTCCCGGCAATCTCGCCTCCTTTTTATGTCCCCGCAAATTTACCATATTACCCGCGAACCAGGTTCACGTAATAAAATTTGTCGACCATAAAACACAATTTCGCCGACATAATAATGCAACGCGGTGCGCCTCCCTTCACGTGCCGGACCCGGCTCGCGATCGTATGCGCGTCGCAAAATTATACGATACGATCGTCTTTCCGAGAAAGTTGGCGAACGTTTCGAAGAGATAATTCAATCGATATGGAATCTATTGTATACTCCGGTCTATTGTACTGTGTAAGTAACAGATGCAAATTAAATTAATCGAGAATATGTCGGTAGTACAATCCGCGCTGGAAGTTCAGAACTGTAGGACGCTGAGTGGCATGTCGCTGTCTTTTTAATATCGCACATCAGAAATTTATGGGAACATGATATGAGAAGAGCTTTGTGCTGCTTCATATCAATTTTCTAGAAATCTATAAGTGCTCATTGTTAATTTTTGAGTTAAAAGTCATTTTTTACGGATAATATTAATACATACAAAACTGATGTAAATAAAAGAACTTTTACTCATAAATTCAAATATGCACAATGCAAAAAAAAAATATTTTATGTATGGAAAAATGGAGAATTAATAAATAAATTTAATGTATTATAGATATTTTTAAAAAAAGTGTTATAAATAATAAAACTTAGCATACGTTTCTTGCACTATACATACATTCGATAACACCGCTCGCTATTTGATCTATAAATGGCACAACGTAATCAACGAAAGTTTGCAAACTGAAAACTTGTGCATCTCTCCTAGCTATACAGCTTCATTTCGCCCCGTACGGAGAGAATAATCGCTCCGTTTAATAACAATTAACATCTTGGATGAAATAGCGACTGAAATTATGCGCATTTAGTAAATTTGCAACATGCAAATTATACACATTATTCGATCAAACTTTTCCTGTCTGATGCAAATCTTTCGCCACATCACGCATATGCTATTTAACGGCAACAATTAAAATGTAATATTACATTGAGAGTACGCCTCGCTGGCCATCCGACAAGATCAGTGATTTCATTCTCGTGTCAATATCTGAATATGTTACGCGATATTTATTATATCATTGTTCAATTACACGAGTTATAAATTATTTAATGGACTAACGGCCGCAAGAGGAGAGCTGTTTTTTCGCGATCGCTTTTTGCCGACGTCGCTTTTACGCAAATCGAGCATTTTTTTCACGCAAATCCGATCTAACGACGCAGAATAAATACAACCAGCGTGACGAGACGCCTCTTCTAGCATTTCAGTTGGTCGCGGCACAACGAACATTCAGCGGTCACCTCCACATCCCCGAAATGAACCGCAGACAAGTAAGCGACGCGCTCTCAGGCGCCCTCGCCTCCTCGCGGCACATTAACCTTAACGACCTTTTAGCGAGTTCTTTTTTCAAGCCGTCGGGAGGCAGGCGGATTTTTTCCTGCCAGTTCCTGAGATTGCCGTGTCGCCAGCTCAGCGCCTCTTAATGTTAGCTTTTTCATGTCCCTTTTTCACCCTTACCCTTCCCGTGGTCTGTCCGTGGCTCGTTCTCGACCCGTTTCCCTTCCCTCTCTTCGCTACCCGCCCGAACGACGTTTCGAGACACACTCGAATTTTGATGTACTACTTTAGGGCTTTTTGCCGGCTTTGTCCCGAAAGTGCACAGTGATTACAGAGCGTCTTCCCCGCAGTAGACGAAATCGTGTCGTGTATGTGCCATTTGTCTCGGAAGATTTAAGGCGATCGTTCCTGGACAGATCTCCGCCGCCCGCGCCGGAGCGAAATATATCGTCGTGTTGGTTCTTCCCGAAAGGGTTGTTGATATGGCCCGTCCACTACAGAGAGTGTAAATTACAATTTCAAATTATATTAGCCTCGAGCAAATAGTTCCGCTTCGGTTTGCATGGAGAATGAAAGATATATGGATAGACTATAACTCGCTTATACGAAAGAGAGGGGAGGTCGATATAATTTCGTCGCGACGTTAAAACATCTATGAATTCTTGATGTTTGATATTTCTTCATATACCGTGTCTCGTGATGTGTCCCGGTCCTCTGACGAAGCGATTGCGGGTGGAGCAGCCGTGGTTACCAGAAAATCCCGCGCGCAACGTGGAGCTATAACATTTTCTAAGACAATTTCGCTGTATAACGTCCCAGGTCTTTACAACCTTCCTCGCGAACCAGCTGAAATTTTTTCCCACCTCCCGGCTCCTCGGCTGGTCGGAATCTCGTTTGCAAGATACGCGCGCGGAATATCGAGGAACGTTTCGTCGAGGACGAGGACGGACTGCTCACGAGGACCCGGGCTAGAGTTAACTCCGACACCGTGACTTACGACGATTTCGAGCAATCGTGTGCGAATGAACGGGAGCGTGCCATACACTCCGAAAAATTCTCGCGAGTATGCCAATTTGAGACGGTACGCCAGCGGATTCTCAACTACAAGCGTATGGGACGTGGATTCCCCCGGAATTGGGGGAAAGCAATTATCGTTAGTAGAGATCCGGTTTGTCAAATCTAGTAGTCGATCTCTGTCGCCAGGACATTCATCGAGATCGATAAATTGATCGGTAAATTAAAATAAAAGGAAGAGATCGTTCGGAGAATGAGAATCGCGGCACGATAAGACGGGATGGAAACAAACACGTAGGAATTAAGCGGCGCGATCACATTCCGTGGTATTGCATGTGATTCGGAGTTGCGCAATGAGCGGGTTATCGCCGCATTTCCGTAAGTCCGCGCCGAGGGAGGATAGTTGGCGAGAGAAGCGATACCGCGAAATCACGATTCCGGCGAGAGCGGACTCCGAAACATCCAAATCACAGAGGACAGAGCGAGAAACGGCAGCGATAATGACGATTACGGCTGGAGACTACGTGAAAACGTTAATAGCGTGTGTAAAAATTAAGGACGAAAGTAAGGGGGCGATTAAGAAGCCAGGCGGATAGATCGATTTAATCCCGCGGATTCGAAGGGGAGCCCGGAATTGAGAAAACTCTGGCGCGAGACTGAAAATTGCGTATAGAAAAATTAAGCGCGAAGTAAAATGACGTAAAAAGCAGAAGGCGAGCGCAATTAATCTTCACCCCATCAGAATCGCCGCGCGATCTGTTGTATCGTAAAAGTTGTTACGAAACTCACGTCTACGGGAAGAGCGAGTACCGCCGGGGAATCTTTATGAGCCATTCAATGCGCCCGTCTGAAACGAAAGAACAAAAGATTTCACGGCAACAATTTTGTTGCGAAAAATTGTTGCCGAGTTTTCTTCCCCAGATCAATGGTTCGATTAATCGATTTCTAGAGCCCGCGAATATGCGGAATATAGTTGCGGCGATATCCATCGTTCGCATAGCTGTACCGCTATAAAAAAAAGAAAAATATACATACAGCGTGTCAAATTAATCCAGTTGCAATCGGTCGCGTGACATCCGTGTCACGCGTGTACGAGGAGTATAACTCAATTTCGATATGCGGCTTAAAAAAAATATATAATAACGACACGCAACGCTTGCATAGGACCGGTCGTGTATAGACCGATTTATCGAGCCATCGATTTTTTATAAACCTGCACGATGTATATCCGGATTGATCACAGAACAATAACGCCGGAGTACAAAAAACACGATGTCCGGCGACAATGATGAACGTGGTAATGAAACGTAGAAAATACTGTGTAATTCGTAAATGACGTAAAATATTGTATGTTATAAATATGAAGAAATTTTATATTTTTATACTCAAAAAGATAATTCCTAGTTTACCGAATCGAAGCAATGAATCGTAAAATTTCACAAAACAGAATAAGTTGAAAATACGAAAAAATACATGGTTGTTTTCTCAAAGTGACATCGATTGCCGTGATATATGACGCTACATGCAAAATGAATATTTCTTTGTTCTTTTACGAACGTACGTATTTCGTAGAATTACATATAGAGAGAGTGAAAGAAAGAAAAAGAGGAAGAGACAAAAAGAGAGGCTTTTCATTGAGGAAATGTAAAATATGAAATGCGTTCGCTTTAATCTACAATCCGAAAGCAATTTAATAAAATCCAAAATCTGGATTAATACATCATACGTATAAATAAATAAGGATCGATTTTGATTATCTGGAATAATTATAGTTTTCTAATTCTGCTGTTGTTCAAGCCTATTTGGCCCAAAGCATATTTTACTTTTTTACTACTTTATTTTAAATACTAGACAAAATATATATTTGTAGCGCTATGCAGCTTTTAATATTACATAATTTCATACAAATTACAAATTTAATATTACACTATTAACCCCTCAATACACATAGTCAAAATACGCGATCTCCGCGATGACAGCTGCTCACGAAGCAGCGAGAGAACCAATCGGTATCGCGAAAAAGCGACAATAACTTCGATATATTCGGTATATTCTTTACATTCCATTTTAAGAAAGGATTTTAATCGTCGAATTTAAATAAAGAATTGTATAAAGAGATTTAAAAAAAAATTATATTTTATTAATATCTATTTAAAGTATGAATAAAATTCAACAGAGCTACATAATTATTCTTTAAAATATTAATTATTTTGATCGCTGCTATAATTTGTTATATTTGTATGTTACAGATTTACAGAATCTGAGAGGAGGAGGCCTGGGAGAGGCATCTGACCACGGCGGAGCAACCTTGGGGTAAATATTTCTTATTTATATAAAATTAAGTTTTTTTTATTCGAGTTTGTTTTAATAAATTAAAAAATACTCAAAGAAAGAAGAATCATACATAATTGAATAGAAATTGAATCTTGTAAAAGTATTTTTCGGATATGATTAAATTACTGAATATCTATTTAAAAGTTTGATGTAACTGTCTCAGAATTAACTTTTGAAATATTGATTATTTTGAGCGCAGTTTTAATTTTTAAATCTTATGTTTGTGTGTTACAGTAATCACCGTAGCGTCGTGGCTGATTAACTTCCGCTCGTTACGCGTCGGGTCGGTGAGTAAGAAATCAATTATCGCATTATATTTTAATGCTTTGTGAATATCCTGCGCAGGATCCTTTTTTTAGAAAAAATTTATTTAATACTTTAATTGACTTTTATTAATTTTTTATCCAACTTTTTTCTCTTTTTATTCTGATAATTTGATGATTTCGTCTATTAAGTATGCTTTTTCCTGCATCGAGACAAAAGTTATTAATTTGACTAAATTTTTCAACTTGATTAAATTTTTTCAACTCAACTATTTATGTATTTGACTTAAATACATAAAATACTTGAACTGAAGAAATTTTGCCAAGTTGAAAAATTTAGTCAAGTTGCCAACTTTTTTTCTCATTCGTCGTTTCCTGAAGTTTTCATTTTCCTCAACGGTATTTTCACTTCAACTTAAAAAAACTCAAGTTGAAGAAGCGATTTCATCAATTTAAGCATAATTTTTCTCTGGGTCTAGCTTCGCAGAGTTTTATATTTACTTCTTCGCGTTCCTGAACAGAGAAAGATACAAATGAGCATTAATCAACTAATTGCGATCCTAATTTAACCCTGTGGACGATAACCGGGCGCCCGGATAGCCGACTATTGACAGCCCGACGAATACATAACAGCTTACACGAGTAGTCACATCCGGAGGTCAAATGTTCCAATACACAGCGGTTTCTGTTACCTGCAATGAAACTGCGCGGTCGAAACGCGGCCGGCGAGCGGCGGAGCGACCGGCCAAAGAATTACGACGTTTTCCACGGTGGTAGCGAAGTGCAGCCATAGATAAAGCGTAGGGGGACCAAGTTGGTCCGACACCAACGCGCGCGACGGGAGCAAGCGAGAGTGAGAAAGAGAGAGAGAGAGAGAGAGAGCGCAAAAAGGAAGCCGAAATTCTGCAAAGTCGGCGTATTCCCCTATCTGCCAGCTCCGTTCTACCGTCGCGACCCCCCCGTGTAAATTTTCCATGCGAACGCTGCCCGCGTAAACTCGCACGCGAATAAATTCATTTGTTAAGAGAGAGAGAGAGAGAGAAAGGGGTACACACACACCCCCGCCTGGATTCACTCCGCGCGGCCGCGCTATTCGGACGTTATCGGACGCAGCGCGTCAGAATTGCTTAACGAAACGGAATTGCCAGCGCGCGATTCGTCCACTCCATCCGCTTCGTCCACCCTTCCCATGCGTTCATCCCCCGTCGACCCTTCTCCATCTCTCTTTCTCTTTCTCTATCTCTCTATCTCTCTCTTTCGGGGCATCCGACGCGTTGCAGAACGCGGCGAACCGTCCGGCGAACGCGCGCTACTACCATTCGACAACAAATTTTAATTATCATACCGCGGCCGAGCCCACCCGCCGCCGGTTAAATTAATCGCGACGCCGGGGCCACCGGAAAACCAACCAGGTCTGGTAGCGTATGCGTTCACCGTACCATGGGTATATGGTACACCGCAACTTTGTAAACGCGTCCTCTTCAGTCGCGCCTTTAACAATACATCTCTCTCTTTCTCCCACCGATCTAATGAAAACGCGTTTTTCAAAATCTTTCTACTACTCGCTCAGTGTACGTACGATGCTCTGAAAATGCCGGCGAGATGTATTCCGCATTAGAAACTCTGCTTGCGAAGAACGAATTGCCACGATAAATTTTTCATCCCTCCGATTTTATTTATTCTTTAGCTTTCCTCGCGTTTCTCTCTTCTCGTATCATTGCTGCTTTCAATCGCTCGCGGCGCGCTACTGATGGTGCTTACACAATAGCATGGAAATGGAACACGGCGAAGGCGAAAGAAATCTTAGAAATAACTCAATACCCTCGCGTTCGCAGATGCGTATTTATCCATGGTAGCAGCAACAGCAGCAGCAGCAGCAACACGGATTCCGCGTTTAGAGTTCACAGGCGGCGCGCTTCATTTGACGCAATCAGAGAGAGAGAGAGAGATAGAGAACCAGGACGGGGTTGTGGGATGCGTACTACTCTTCCTCTCCGTGACCGGGTAAACATATTGTTATTCATGGAACCGTGCCGTATTACAACGAACGAGTCCTGCCGGCGTGTTCTGTTGCGTCTCGAGCGTTGCGACGGACGACGGCCACGTACGCCGGATTATTAGATACGGAAATAAGAAGAGCGGAGTCGCGGGAAGCAGGACGATTCGAGAATACGTCCGTCGCGAGACGCGCGAGTGCCTGGAAAAGCTGACGCTAAATCAAATTATTTACCGGCGTAGCGCACGAGAGGGATCGAAGTCCGCTCCGTGATTTTATACGCGACTCCCGAGCGCGAGCTCTAATCCCGTGCACCCCTCCGTGCACTTTGGAAAATGAACTTGGAATGACTTAAATTCCGCGCGTGCAGAGTCACCCTCATCGCGCGTAGGATTTCGAAGCAAATTAACTCGATAACTTTACCTTATTCTCTCTAATTTTATCTCTCATTCTCCTTCGAACTTTCCTTTTTTTTTTTATGTTGGAGATTGGGGACAATTTTTTATCGGCGAAAATCTCGAGGAAGATTTTCTCGGCGGGACCAAGTTGGTCGATAATGTTTACCCCGAAATTAATCCGTTTGTGCCGAAAACAAAGTCAAGGCGCGTCTCGTCTAAAAAGGCCGCGATAGAGCCTTTGCATAAATTCGTTGTTCGAGTCCCATCCATATTTTATCCGTTCGATAATACGTTTTACATTTTACTCAGAGAGAGAGAGAGAGAGAGAGAGAGAGAGAGAGGCCGAGTGGCTCGAGATATAACCCGTAACGAAGTTTTTCAAAGGATTGCGCAATATTCATGGACATTCGGGCCGCAATCGGGGCACGTGCGAAGCTGTAAAGAGGCAAGAAGAGCGCAACGGCGGGAGGAAGGTAAGATACCCGGTCCGGCTGGCTCTTTGTCGGGCACCCTGTCTATCCTGCCCCGGCAAGAAAAGCGAGTATCGCCTTCCGCGCCGAGCGGCACTCGGAATAACCAATCGGACCTCGCAATTAGAAACTCTCCACGGCTCGCTCGGTGAGAAGTGGAAGAAATTAAAGAAAAAAAAGGAGGAAACCTAAAGAAGGGGATCTCTCGCGCGTTGGCGGTCACCACCTTAACCAACCTCTTCTTCCTCCCAGATCCTGAATTTCCAATGCAGATAACTACGAGAGCCATCCCCGCCGTCCCGTTTCCGCCCGCTTTCCTAGAGAATAAGGAATAATCAGAAGGAGCGCGAAAGGGGAGGGGGGTCGCGGAGGGTAGAGTTTGAGCAAGAGCGATCGGCAACTCTCTGAACACGCGGATCGGTCGGTGAGGAAAAAAGGATCGACACGCGAGATCGGGAGAAACTTTAATGACATTTCTTATTTCCACAGTCGGACGAACGGTGCATCCCGTTCTGCAGGGCCTCTCGTCCTTATATCTCCTCGTCATCGACAGCGAGAGAGAACGGGGGCGAAGAAGCTCGTTCCGATCTCACCGCGCGCCTTGTTATCGTTCCCGAGTGATCTTTTACACACCGCGCACGCAGTTTCTTCACTTGCTCTATTTGCCTTGGAAGTTTACGCGCCTCCTTGTGATTAGTGCAATTTCCCGATACCGCGACCACGATATCGATGTCTAGAGTTTGAGTAAATTGCGAGGTGCGAGTTGTGAACGCGTTGCAGCGCGAATCGATTGAAGAACTTTTTAAGATGTATATATTTTTTTTATAGATGTTTTATGTTTACGTGTACTCGTACATAAATATAAGTATATATACTGTGCATCAATATTTTTTTTAAGCACAAATATTTCTTCAACTCGCGTCGATCATTATTTTAAAATGTCGGTTTGTATTTGACTATGGTCAAAGAACAATGTTTCCATGGAGAAAAATGCAAATTAATACGCGAAAGTCGCAGGAGACGTCTTAAATGAGATTACGAAAGGCGAGACTCGGAAAATCCATGAGATTTGGCGAGAACCAAATCACGAAAGTAAAGACGGGATGATTAAGAATCACGAGCGAGGTCTATACATACAAAGTACTCCAGAAATCACGCGGTTTCTTTAAATTATGAATAGCAAAGTTGTATTTTAAGAGAAAGCGGCGGTTACAAAAGACAAAAGTAAAATTTCTGGCTAGCTACGCTTTAGAAATAAAGGCAGATAATTACACGAACTTTTCTGTCAATTCTGAGTTAATAGAATTTTTATTTGGAACTTAGTAAAGTATTGAAAATCAATCGAAAGAAAATTAAGAAAATAATCTTTTATTTAGTATTTATCACAAAAATACTTTATTGAAAGCCGAAAAATCTAAAAACAGAATATGACTTCTGGGTCACAGCATATATAATTCAATCCACAATTAAAACAAGAGGCTAGCTATTAAGAATGAATCGTTAGCTGGATCACGGCGTCATTAAGCAGTAATTGAGAAAACAAAGATCTCCATTTGGTTATCAGATGAAGGATGAACGATCCGCGTGGAAAAACCGCAGCGTAGTAAAATAAACGAAGGTACATAACAGTAACAACACGGTCACGGCTGAATAAATAATGTAGGCGATTTTGTGAATATAAAGCGTAGAAATTATTGAACGACTCAATCACTCATGAAACTGGGATACAATTGTAATAGCAGACTCAAAGGAAAATATATGAATCTGGAGGTAACTTTCATCATTATCGCGCAGCGAAAATTCCGAAGAAGCTCTCCCTCTCTCTTTCTCTTTCGCTCTTCCTCTCTCTCTCCTTTATCTCTTTCTCTCCTTTGCGCGATGCAATAAATGCAAAACTGGAGCCGTCACGCATTTTAGCTCGCGCTATAAGTATAGCGTGCACAGATTCCTGAGCGACTTTCACGGAAAAGTCAATATTTTCCTTTGCAGTTGCGCCTACCTCGAGGCTCCATGTGGGTAGGATCGTGTTTTATCTAGTCCTCCTTTCAGCGTGTTTGCATGGTGCGACATAGGAAATAACGAGAAGGGAAAAATCACGTGCAGCTATCGGAGGAAAAAAAAAAAGAAATGAACCTGAGACATCGTAAATGAAAGCAAACGCATGGTAACGCGCCGACCGTATGATAATTCAACGAAAAAAGGAGAAGAGAGAAGATTGAGGATATTACTGATAAGAAAAATTGTAGGAGAAGCATAATTACTGTATTATATAAATACTGTATTATTTTCATAAAATAAAAAAATGAGGTAAAAAATTAATAGTTGCGAAAATAAGAAATGCAATTTAGTAACGACATACATAATTCGTCATGGCAGGAATAATGTACATACATTGATATAGATAGAACATTTGCAGACAATATGGTGATCTTGAAAACATTGCAGTGAAACATAACGGCAATCGCTGGGATTATACTGACAGCGCCAGCTGATACTCGATGGCGAATCGAGTCAAAGAAAAGACTTTGTCGACATTAAAGTGATATTGAGTCGATCGTCACGAGATTTGAGTCCGAGAAAAGCAGAATAGCGGGCAGAGAATGCGAGAAAGAATGCGGGTATTAAACAAATATTGGATCCTTAGAGCAATTCACCAAGACTTCCTTCCTGGTATTCTCTTTAAGCATCGGGAAAATATATCGAGTGTGCTGTGTTGATTAAACGAATTATACGATCAAATACGTATACCTCCTTCCCCCGGATGGAGTCACGCTATAAGAAACGTTCATCGTCGTTCGATAATTCCACGGTAGAGCAAATAAACGTTTTGCAGTTACGGGGAATCAACCCACGGCGCGGCGGCACAGCGCGACTGTAGTCTGGCCGTGAAAAAAATAAAAAAAAATAAAAAAAAAGAGTTGATCCAATCGATCGGAGAACCGGCGCGGCCCGGTTCTACCGTTAAGATTCCAGAAAACCGCTCAAACTAACGTGAATGAGAAGCGAGTTCACGGCTCGTTCGGCTCCCAATCTCTCTCTTTTCTCGATCCTTGTCATCCTCATCCCTCGATGCTACGTCCTCGGCTAACCGTGGGTACCTAGGCAGAGCGGCGGGGACTCGACACATAATCGATATTCAATCACGTACGACGACATCTTCGGCGTTGCCCCAGTTCCGAAACAGGCTGCGGGTAGCGAAACGGTGCAGGTAGTTTCCAGCGTAAAAGAGGAAACGAAAAATCCAAGCGGGAGAGAAGGAAGAAGATGAGAGAGAGATAGAGAGACGAATGTGGGGGATAGGATAGTGAATTCTGAAATTCCAATATGTCTCATAGCTACCCTACGGCGTCTTCTCAATTTCCTCGTCGAGCTATTCGGCGATGAGGCCGCGCGGATCGGGAGGCTGGCGGGATCCTTCTAGGCGATGTGCGGAACCAAAAACGAAATCGAAACGTCTTTACCGGAGAAGACGGGGGCGACTACTGTAAGCCGCAACGAGGAGGAGCCCGGTCACTTTAGCTACGCCGAAGCCGGGAGAGAGCGTCAGTTTTCCATTCTACGTTTATCTCTGCGGGAATAAAAGAGAACGGTGGAACTTAACCCTGGAATTAGCGGGGCTTTTTTCGCGAGCTAATTAACGCGAGGAAAGTTTGTTCCACGGAAACGTATTCAGCGAGTACGTTTCCGCAGATTGTAACGTGACACGTAAGAAATTGGGAGAGCGGAAAAGATAGAGTCTCCTATTCTGTTTTTACAATATCGCGAGAACATGCACAGAAAGAACGATTTTGCTGAAATAAAGATTTAAAAATATTTCATTCGATTCATTACAATAATTATATTGGATGTTTAAGCTGATTGTTATTAGAATGACAAAACTTTTTGCAGCATTCATACTTTTCAACTTGCTACATAGTTATTTTGAGATAAACTCAACATAAAAATATATTTTTAGATCTGTATCCAATAAAATTTTTATATTATACTGAGGTAAAACTGTTGTTCTCGCGCGGCAGTGGATCGAAATAAATTAACCTGGATATGTATAACGAAGAATATAATTAAAAAGTGAAATTTCTCTCAAGACGGTAGCTTAAAGAAAGATACGATTAATGACGATGATTGCTGTGGTCGTTATTCATTTTATTAGGTAATTATTAGACGGATGCAGGTGAAAGGAGTGAACGGATATATCGCCAGGCGAGTATATTCTCTATAACTGCGGCATAAATTATATATACGTACAGCGCGCGAAAGTTATTGTCCGAGCGCGATATAACCAGCGTTAATTCGGGTGGCAAAAGTTCTAACACAGTATCGTTATGGTCTTACGCCGTACTCAGTACGTTAAATGGAACTCAGCCCTTTATGCTAACTAAATCTAACGCAACGTACAATTCACCGCCGGCAAACTCGCGCCCCCGTGCGCGCTCCATGTGTGCGGGGCACACATCGGTCACGTTCAGTTGAACAACTTTGCAACTGCTGAGTGATTTACTGCTGAGCGCTCTCTCCCGCGGCGCATTTACTATTTCGCAACGTGTGTTCAATAAACGCGCGCTATTTTTTTGTTCACCGCGCGAAAGGTGGTGTCTTATAGCGGAGCGCGCGGCAGGGTTGACATTCGGTGTCGCGCCGGAACGTTCGGGGTTTTAAATAAAAATCCCACTGCGCCGTGAGATAAAAAAAAAAAGCAAAAACAAATTAATTTCACGATTTTTAAAATCGAAAGAGCACGAAGAGCAATCCTTAGATTCTCCGACTGCGTCGCGTCCGATCTCTGTCGTCCTGTTTTCGTCGATTATTGATAACTTTGGATGGTAATTAGTAAGATGAATTATATGAGAGCGCGCTGCGCGTTACACAGTAATAATAATTACAGCAGTTACCAACGCAACGTCACTCAATGCAAACAATCCAACA
Organism: Solenopsis fugax; assembly: GCA_003595255.1. Taxonomy (NCBI): domain Eukaryota; kingdom Metazoa; phylum Arthropoda; class Insecta; order Hymenoptera; family Formicidae; genus Solenopsis; species Solenopsis fugax. Next base: position 13,608 of record QKQZ01047789.1, read on the forward strand.
AGTAAGCCGTGCACTTGCGCTATGTATATATGCCCGGCACGGCCCCCTAAACTATAGTACTTATAGCGCAACAGCAAGTTACGAACCGCTCGACAACAAACCAGTGGCTAGGTTGCCCCACTCTATTGATAGTTTCGGTTATCCCTAATCTCAACTCCTACAACTTCCCGCTGCCGACTGTCCAAACAGTTAAACAGTCTCGCCCGCTAATCCCGGAGATCGAATCATAGATTTCTTATCTCGCGTGTGCGGCTTTTTGACCGATCGATACCGACGGGCCGCCGTGCCTGTAAAACTGTTGCAAGCAGCAGAGGCTGCAACACCTTTGCCAAATACCTCCGAAACTTTATACTGAACTTCATACTGAAAAAATCATGAAGAATCACTTACGTACGTCACATTAATGAAGAGTGAATTTCAGATTAAATAATTTACTCGGAAAAAAAAATGAAACTCTCTTTAAAAACAATTTTAAAAATGATTAGAAAAAAAGGGCCGATGAGGCAGTACGCATAAATTAATATAAAAATTATGTATTTAAGATATATCGACTTTATCAATCTATATTGTACACTAAGACCTGCTCCTTATTCTCATCAGCCTTCTTTCTAATTAATCATTAACTCAATATTCGTGACATTTTCTCGGATTGTGAACCTTCCCGCAAATTTAGAGCATTCAGAGTACGCATAAATAATCTCGCGGAGAGAGATAAGGTAAACCGGAAATGCGTCCGTGAGTAATTCAAATATCTTATCGGGCCGTTTTCGCATATCATGCTCCAGTCGGAAACAAGAAATGGTCAGATAAATTTCACGATGTTCTGACAGTTTCCCGGAGGTTAACGATGTCCCTTATCGGAGATTTCTAAACGATAGTAATCGACGTTTGCGGAACAGTCTTAATTAATTCCAGGTGGATCGACCTCCACATATATTACATCTACCCGATAGCTATCTACATTCATTCGCAGCGGAAACCGATGAGTAAGTTAGATGAGAATAATCCTATCACGTTTTCGTTCAATGAGAAGGGCGATCGCAATTAAAAGTTATAGATACGATGAGCATTAAATAATTCTCTAATGTTACTTATTTTCGATCGCAATTAAAAGTTACTGATACGATGAACATGAAATAATTCTGTAACGTTACTTATTTTCGTCACAGAAATGTGATGATGAATTACGGGAAACCGATAACTGATACTCGAGAAATTGAATAAAGTTAGTAAAGTGAATGGATTAAATATTCCGAAATTATAATTAATTAACAATAATTGATTTATTTCTATATAAAATTAAAAAGATTTTTGAAGAATAATATGTATTCTTCGAAAATAATATTATCAAATATGGTTCTGGCGTATAAAATGATGATTATTTATTAATAAACTAATCGATTTATTGTCACGAAATTTAATTTCGAAAAATCTAATACATTCAAAAGTAATAATATTACATAATATTATTAAAGAAGTCAGGCAGCATTGACGTGCGAAAATAATTCGTCAAACTTTCGCATCATGCGTACAATTATCCTAGAGGTAAACTTCTCGAACATCCACTCATGGACATTTTAGTAGAGCCATTTACAGGTTTCAGCAGAATGTTGCGGTAAGACCAAAGTACTCAAGGGACTTTGCGCATAATGCACCAGCGAAGTTTACCTATAAACCTTAGATGTTTTAACCACATTATTATCGTGGATTCCGGCTATTCTTGCGTAATATTAATTTTCTGATAATATCTAGTCGAACGAGGCGACGTTGAAGGAACTCCAGCTGATTATATCAGATACTTACGCGATATCTATTCTCGAGGGTATCTTCATACATTCTGAAAGAGAAATGATGTTTCGTCAAGGAGTGGATTTTAAGAGAAGTCTCTTTCACGATTGTAAATTCAATTGTAGCCGGTGGAAGCGCGGCTGCCTCGGGAACAGCACGTTCAATAAATCTGGACCCAATGTCAACTGTAACAGCGACCTGTCCTCGCGACGTCAAGGCGAGCCTTCGCGATTCGGTGCAAGAGTAACGGTCTTCCAACGCTGTTGGAACAAAAAAAAGGGGTGGCAGAGGTGAGGACGAAGGGAATAAAAAGGCAACGGAAGGCAACAAACACGGCGAAACCGGAACGGCGAAAAGGAGAAGCCGCAATAGTGCCGACAAAGCCGCGGTTTCCAATTTAGTGCTTCCACTTTGTATACAGTGCGGAAGGCCTGAAAAGAAACAGAAACGATAAAGAGGGCGAATGCACGGGGAGAGAAAGTGTCGGAGGCAAGGATGGGAATCGATGGAGAAAGAGAGAGAGAGAGAGAGAGAGAGAGAGGAAGAGGATGTTGGAAGATGAAAAAAAGGAGTGTATGGAGGAAAGAGAGAAGAGGCGAGGGAGCAGAGGAAGAACACGAAAGGAGAGAGAAAGAGATTGGAGCTTGCAAGTCGACGATGAAAGCTCGCAGCTTGAATAGTTTGCGCTTTACCCTGATTGCCGCGCAAAAGTTCCGGTCGCTCCCATCGCGTTTTGCACGGGTCATTGCCGCTTTCGTCGCTATTACTGCTCTTGACAATGATGTCGCTCGCTGACTTTTTCATTGACTCGTCAACCAAATTCCGGAATCGCGGTGGGAATCTGTTGTAGCGGTCTATCGCCTCGAGTTCTGATTTAACGCGGCGGTGAAAAGTTTATTCTTTACAACGTCATATAACGCGAAATTTCGATATTCACTGGATGAGTCGTATTTAAACTGCACTCGGTGCGCGACTGCTTTATTTCGAATCGATGAAATCTCGACAAGTGCTCTTCTCTCCGTCAGCCACTTGGGATAGAAATGTTTCTTCTCTTCTTGCTAAGAGAAAGAGAGAATGGGTGCAATTCTGTCTAAGGCGTCTGAAGTAACCCAAAGAAAAGTGTCGGATTGGGTGAATAAAGCACTCGAAATTGTTTAGATTAGATCACGACGAAAATTAATTTCCAGCTCGTACAAGCGTTATTCTCATTAATCTTTCGTTATCAGCATAGAGACTTGGCCGATTTCTGACAGTTTACTAAATTGAGTATGTCTTTATAAAGCGCAATCGAGTCTCTCTGCTTTATGGAGTGGCACCTGAGTCAAGACAGGTGAAGAGAGCCGAAGACGAAGATAAGATGAGCGGATGAAAAAGGCGAATGGAAAAGAAAAAGTTTGAGAATACGTCTTCCACGTGGTCTAACTTAATTTGAAGGCACAAAGAAACTTCCTCTACTCAGGAAATAGGTGAGGACGTGTTTTTCCATGAGAAAACCCTCGTCTGCCTCCGTCAACGCTTGCTGCTTTCTTCTCACCGAATTCTTTATCCATCCGATACACACACTCCAGGCGCGACTGCATGACTCGCTCTCAACGCTATCTAGCTTTTTCGACTTTTCTAGCTACATAAAATCGTTACATGTAACAGAATTCCGCGAATTGTGCGCTTTTATAGGCCGAACCTGCTGTACACGACATCGATGTAACCTTCTTATCACTTATTTACAACAACGACACAACTAAAAAATTGTCATTTCTAAATTTGCAAAAACAGAGAATGAAGAGAATTTAATATACTGAATGAAGAGCTAATATCATACTTTTATTCCTCTACAACCGTTGTCTACACTAAAGTCGCATTTAAAAATTATATTACGAAATTTTAATAATTACACTAAAAGTAGAATGATCAAGCGATATTCTAATATATATTAATTGTTTATACTTTTTAGATTAATATTAAAAGATAGGATTCTGTAAAATTCTTTGACTTTTCAATAATTATATCCTATACTGATAAAATATTCTTAATCACATTCTGTATTTTCATACAGTAATTTATTTTCTTGATCTTCTTAACGAGTAAAAACATCGGCATTTTTACACGAAAGGCTAATGTAGCATCTAAAAATTTAGCTAGATACGGATCAGAAAATAATTTTAATGTTGCTGCCAACAGTTTTGACATTCTAGCAATTAAGTTAAACATTCGCTACAATTTTTTAAATGGTTCAACATTTTCAACAATTATTTTCAGATCTGTTTCAGCAAAATTGTTTTTTCCGTGTAGTGTTTGAAACATTTAAATTTCGTTTTCTGAGTTATGCCATTGTGACAAATGTCGTGTCGTTGTTGTGTTAATCGTCGTGAAGACTATTCCAACAGAGCAGCGAGACAGAAACGTGGAAAGAAAGATGAAGAGAATTGCCGACTTAAAAATCGACGTCAAGATAAAATGCATACGGTGGCGTAATTTGTGTTTGATCATGTTTTACAAATGCTGGCACGATATAACACGTCTCGAACACGAATGCACGAATGTAAGTGAATATTAACTCTCCCTAACGAGTCCACACCAGTCTTGCTGCGGTACTAATTAACACGCCACGAAAAGGGTAATAGGACCGCGAAATTTTCCGCGGCCGTATCGCCGAGCATAAACAAATACGACATTAATATTCGCGAAAGTGTATTTTGCGAATGTCACGCGACGCTATTCATTCAATGGATCTCAATGATGTTCGTTCTGTATATATAAGAAATTGATCTCGACTTATTTCCCCACAATAATTAACATATAGCGTTAATGACTCCTCCTTGACATGGAGTATCCGATTCATTGTGATAAAGCAAAGGCCGCGAATTGATGCAACTGCGTTTTAATTTCAATACGGTCTAAATGTCAATCCAATTTGAGTCTTTTAACTTTTTAGCGATCGTGGAAAATTCCGTGGGATTGATGAATAAATTCAGAACTACATCTGACCCGAATAAATTGCGACTAGCAAAGCTTCGCGTCATTAAAAAAAATGTGATGCTTTATTTAACATATTTTAAGTTTTGTTGTTTTATTTGTTGAAAAGAAGAGGACCTGACTGTGTAGCTTACGTTGTACGTAGTTAAAGATGAGTACCAGGCGACTTTGAGTCCGGCATTGTAAACGTGGATATTCCGTTCGCGACTTGTCTCTCTCGTTTTCGGAATGATTCCCACGTCCGGACGAATCTCCCCCCTCCCCCCAGCTTCTCCGTTGCTCACGTCGGAGAGCCTGAAACCAGATAAAGTGCGAAAGAGCTCTCTTGTAACGAACCGTTAAACGGCTTCTCCGACTCGATAAGTAACCCTCTGAGATAAAGAGAGAAGATCAACCCCTCTCTCGTCGCATCGGCGCTATTATCCCTCGATCTTGCTCGAGATACTCGAGCCAACCCTCGAGCTTTCTGCGCGTCGCGTTTTGATTATCAAAGCCGTATCATTGACGGCCAGTTAAGCGGTACCGCGTGAAATTTCGGACCCTCCTCTCCCTAAAATAGATATTCATCGATCGATCAAAATACATTCTATTTCACTTCTGAACGGAAATATCGTCTCTCTTTGTATCGGCAATTCACCGGACAGCCCGAGTACGCGCGAGCAATCATTTCTCGTAATTTATCCACGTTAATACATATAACTAATCTGTGTCAACGTTATGCAATAGTATGCCCGACATTGATTTATTTTGCCGGCTTGACTGAAGCGGACTAATCCCACTTCCCGCCACTTCCCGCAAACGGATAAATTGTGCGTTCGACAGATTATTTCGTCTAGTTCATTTAACAATTATGTACATCTCGTTCCTCTGCGGGTGCATTTCGTGCGAGATGAAATACCGGGCGCATTTATTCGGAATGCTGTGAGCGTTCCAATTTCTCCAGGTGAATCTCAGTCCGAGCAACACAAATGTCTCGAAGGAATCGAGAACGCGTATGTGTACAAATGTATTCTAAGCTCGAGAGTCATTCATGTAAAGGATTAATGTAGGTGCTCCGCGGAGACGTCACAGCGCGTTCGTGCTGCATAATGCGACATTTCTATGAAATCTCTCTTTTAAAGTCGGTTTAAATCCCCTTTTTTGTTGAAAATATTTTCTCGATGAATATATGTATCTTTTTAAAAATTCCAATAATTAAACACGCGCTCAATTACAATTTTAAATATATCTTAACAATTTTACACAAGTATATACAATCCAAATTAAATATCCATTAAAGTAAAAAAAACATTTTGTTAGCCAATCAAAATATAGTATTTCATCAAGTTCTTTTACTGTACTTAATATGTTTTCCTTGAAACTTCGCTAATCTTGAAATACAATCCTAAACTAAAGCTAACAACTATTAAACTAGCCCTCCCCCCACCAGTGCAAAATTAATTTTAAACTATTTTAAAATTAAGTGCTAATTAGGTGCTAATTTAAAGCTAAACTCCGAAATTAGGTGCTCGAAAAACGTTTAGCAAAAAATTAAAAAAAAATTCGATGGGACTGGCTTAAAATTAAGCGCCCCTTCCCCTCCCCTCTAAGTGCTAATTAGATGCTTCAAGAAATAATGAAAATAAATCGAAAATACATATTACAGAACATAGAAACCGGTCATTCACAAGAGAAAAGTCATCTTAAAAAATTAGGTGCTCGAGCAAATTTGGTACTAAAACATTCAGCACCATCTCTCCATTCATTTTTGTTTTCTTTTGTTTATCGTTAATACGGAATGAGATAACTGTCACGATGTTTCAAACTGTAAAAAAATTTCATAACTCACCGGACCGATGCGCAGCAGCGGAGTTGTAACACAGACTACTACATTGATCTGTAAAGTGCATAAATCCAAATTATAATAACGTCCAAAATAATTTTTTTTAATTTATATTAACTTAAAGAAAGTCGTAATTTTTTTAAGATAAATTATTCAAAACAATTATAATGTGAATTATCAAATAGATTTAATATTTTATTTGTAAATTAAATCTATGAAATAACAAAGAAATATTTTTTATGGAAATGTGTTTCTTCTGTTTTCTTTTTTGCATAAATTATTTTTTAACTTACGAAAAAAGTTAATAAATTAAAGTTTACGTGTTTTAAAAATAACTAGCTGAAGATAAAAATCAATAACTTTTTAACTTGATTATTTAACTTTTAACTTTTTAACTAGTTAGTTAAAACTATTCAATCTTGATTATTTGAAATATCTGAGATACTGAGATACAATTTATAGTAATGTAACATCTTAAAATAACATAATTAAGTGAAAAAGTTAATAACTTTTAAAATTGGAGCATTGCAAAAATTCAACCATTGCAAATTTTTTAAGTACAAACACTTGGCGTTATATAAATATTTTATATACACAAAGGAAAGAAATCATAAAATCTTTATCCAAAATGTTATTAAAGTATAGAATACATATTTTAAATTTATGGTAAGTAAAAAAATTAATATTTACATTTTATATATATTTTATAAATATTTTTATACAATATTTATAATAAATCTTAATGATTTGTTCGATCTAAGATCACAAAAATGTTTATGAAATATTTTCGTAATTATTTATCAAATATTCAAACAATTATCATAAATTTTATTACAGGTAGGAAATAGTAAATAAGTTATAAATATCTCACCTAAGGGTTGTTTCGCCGTTGCCCGAAGCCACCCTGAACAACCTCCTCACTTCTCGTCCCTTCGCCGTTGCATATCCATGACACAAAACAATCACTCGCGAGAATAGGTTAACAACACTAATTATCGTAACGCGACGCTTGCCAAATTGGACGCGCATTTCCGACAGTGGTTTTCGCGGAAATGGCTCGAAACGAAGCGAAAAAGCTGGAACACATGGTCGCGAGGCGACTACGTGCCCACGGCAACAATACGAAATGAGCAGCTGATTCGCGCGGCACATCGTTGACTCGCCTTATTCACGCGGTTCGAGATAATTCCTTCGCGGCATCCCGAACGCTTCAAAATTTATGACGTAATTACTTATGATATGATACAACAACAAATTGGCGCTCAAGTTCAACTTGTTGCGATATTGCTCTTTGATGAGCCACGAAATGTACGTACATACGTGACGCGATGCAACGTGTTGGTTAGATCGCGGGAAGAACGCGCTATTCGCGACACGCCGGATGATTACGATTACCGTGACACATTAACGCGATCGTCCGTCGTCGAATTCGACACCAGACGCGCACTGGTTTACTCGTGGAAATCGCTCGGAACGAAGCGGAAAAGCTAAAACGTCGAGATGCCACGGCGCGAATTAGCGCGAACGACTCCGTACCGTCGCAATAATACGCGCGAGCGCGCCGTCGTCGTTCCGACTGTCTCCGACGCAGCCCGATAGAGGACGCCGCGCTGCTGCCTATTGCTCGCTCGGTTGCCCCATCTTGCTTCGGCCTTGCCCGGCCTTGCCCGGCCTTGCCCGGCCTTGCCCGGCCTTGACCACCGTTGTACTGCGGTATGTGGTACCGTTACAGGGGGCACTGTCCTGCTACCTGCTACTGCCAGTGCTACTGCCGCCATATTGGATTGAACTTCGCCGCTGGTACGCTCGCACGCGTACGCGGCTTGATTCCCGTGTGTTTCAAGTACAAATTGTGCGGAGATGTGACAGTGAGAGCAAGCGAGAGTGCCGAATATGGAATAGCGGTCGTGTACGTGAATGCGTGAGTGACAGTGTCGCACGAATCAGCTGCTCATTTCGTATTGTTGTCGTAGGCACGTAGGTTAGGTTCGCTTCGCGACCGTGCGTTCTAGCTTTTTCGCTTTGTTTCGAGCCACTTTCGTGAGAACTAGTATCGAGGATGCGCGTCCAGTGTGGCGACCGTCGCGTTACGATAATTAGTGTTGTTAACCTAATCTCGCGAGTGATTATTTTGTGTCATGGATGTGCAACGACGGAGGGACGAGAAGAGAGGAGAAGGTAGCCCCAGGGTGGCTTCAGACAACGGTAGAGCAAGTAGGTGAGATATTTATGACTTATTTACTATTTCCTATCTGTAACCTGTACTAATATTTATGATAATTATTTGAATATTTTATAAATATTTACGAAAATATTTTATAAACATTT
>QKQZ01047803.1:0-11598 GCA_003595255.1 Solenopsis fugax
ATCGTTCCTGTCGAGGACGTCGACTAGAAGTCGCGTGTTTCGGAACACAGGATTCGGCTGCGAATCTGGGCAGGAGCGCGCGCTCGTGCTGATCCCGCCGCACAAACGGGAGCTCTCCTTGAAAGGTTCTTCACGCGAAAGCGGCGCGAGTTCTCGTCAAGCGGAGTCTGCGGAGTGCAGTCTCTGGCTGTGCTTCTATTCCGACCACAGATACGGTGCTGTTGAGTAATTCCGCGATCGTTTCGCGAGTGTACAGCGAAGATTTAAAAAAAAAAAAAACTGTCTTCACTTTCACTCGAAACGCCGCCCGGCGTTTAATTCAAGCGACGCGCGAGAGATCCTCTCGATCTCGTGTCCTCCTTACGAAAGCACGACACTGTTGCTATGGTTATCGCGCGCACCACGCATGTATCACGTATAAATGCGAGCGAATTACACGAAACGCGTACACGACGCACTCTCCACTCTCCACGCAGGGTCGTTGTGGACTGAAGAACCAAAGGAACCTGACCGACGGACCCTACACGAGCGCTCACTCACCCCACCCCGTCCCNGTCCCGTCCCCTCCGCCCTCCCTCTCCCACCGCTCGGCCGAGTACTAACAGCTGATTTGGAAAACACCGAGGCCCCCTCTTCAGGGACGGCCTCGGCGCAACGCCGTGCCCCGTAATTATATAACGCGCGACTCTCCGACGTCGATCGTGCAGGAAGAAATTTTGAGATAATCGGAATTATATGTAATGATCAGAGTTGGGTAGTAACTAGTTAAAAAGTTAATAACTTTTAACTTTACTTAGTTAATTTTTAATGATTGAATTTTTAACTTTAACTAGGTATTTTTGAAACACATACATTTTATTTCAATAACTGTTTTCTTAAGTTAAAAATTTATTTATATATGTAAAAGAAAAAATATACATTTCCGCATAAAAAATAATATTTCTTTTTATTATTTCATAAAACTTAATTTACAAATAAGATACTAAATGTGTTTGATGATCCATACTATAATTGTTTTGAGTAATCTAACTTTAAAAACTTACAAATTTGTAATTTAATATGAATAATGCTTTTCAAAATTAACTTAATTTAACTTGAGTTAATTTAATCTTAATATAATTTTTAACTAAATAGTTTTTTGTTCATGTAACTTTTAACGTAACTAAATTAATTTTATAATCCGTTAACTTTAATTGAATTTAGTTAAAAAAATATATTAACTCCAACCCTGATAATGATCATTGCGCATGTGTCGTATATATCGGTAGAAAAAATATCAGTAAATTGTCACGTAGAATTTACACGTTTCTCAGTGCATAACATTTTTATTTTTAGTTTTCACTTTGATACGCGTACTAAGCACCATATCCATATTAAATCGCTTGATATACTCAGTATAAAGCGATTTAATACTGATATAGTACTTAGTACGCGTATCAAAGTGCTCGGTGTAAAGCTAGGTGTTTGCCCCCGTGTGCACTACGCAATATCGTATTTTGCTTCATATAATTAATTTAATTAGGTGAACGAAAGATATGTCACCGTACACTGAATATATTGTAAAAAAATGGTACATAAAATCGCATGAACAACAAATATAAACACTTTCATTATAATCGTATCATTGTAACACTTTTCATATATAATTTTACGTATCATTTTTAATAATTGTTATGGTAAAATATGAAAATTCGAATATTTCGCAGTCATTCAATATTGTCAGTTGAAATAATTATGTAAAATATTAAAACAGAATTCTTTACAAACAATTTTTGACAGCTGTTTTTTCGGTTAGAACGAAAAAAAATTGAGAAAGGATCCAAGATCGCACGGTATTTTTTGAAAATTAGCTGAAATTTTGTCACTAATCTTTTTAAAATAATGTTAATAAATTATTAAAATAAGAAACTGAAAAAATTTTTAAACTTTTAAATAATAAATGTAAATAAAATTTTTTAAAAATCTTATTTTCATTGTCGATTTATTTTTTCAAATAAATTGTTTTTAATATGTTTGACTATGGAAGTAAGAATCAAAATTTTTAGAACATCTATGCGTGTTTTGAAAGATACCGATGGATCTGAAGCAATATCACTGAGCACTAGTTTTGTCTTTAACATACTTTTTCAAGCGGATGTTGACTCACGAACGGTGTATATGATACACAAAAGTTGTCTGTTGGAATGAGCAAAATAAGTCGCTAACTATAGGAAACGAAAACTATAGGAACACATGTATCACAATCGAAACTAGTTGCTGACTTTTTGATAGAATTTTGTCTCGTTGCGAATCTCTTTCAAAAATTCACCAACACGACAGGATCGAATTTGAATAGTCATCGGACGTCAAAATAGAAAAGAAAAACCTTAATGCAAAAATTATTAATGTTTAACAGCATGACGCAATAACGACAAGACAAAAATAATACAAAATAAAGTATTGTATAATGTAAAGTAATATAAAAAAATCAATGTAATAAATTTTCTTGGAGGAAATATAATAGATTTTAAAAGTTTTTTTAAAATCATATTCAATATGATTTTAAAAAAACCTTTAAAATCTTATTTTCAAAGAGTAAAGTACGAAAAATATATTAGAAACATTTAATATCGCAATTTTTATTTATAGAGGTACAGTTTACGGAGAGACAGTTTATAAAGAAACATTAAACAGAGGCATAGAATTATTTAATTCACCGTTTACAATCGTAAATTTACAAGCAGATAGTGTGCTTCGCTTCAAACGCACGAGATTAAAGTTCAGAAAACCATCGTCATGCTCGAACTGGTTTACCTTTGACCTCTAGTAAATATTTCATGGGGTTTTAATGGTAGTATAATAGTATAGAATGTTCTCTTTAGTATAACTTTCAATTTGTCCGAATGATTTTCGTGCCTGAACAGTTTTGTGATAATTGTATTAAGCTCGTGGTGCTTATTTAACAAATAATGCAAATAATGCTTTTACTGATTTAAAATTAAATTGTGTAGAGATTGTAACGACACTATTATGTATATTAAATGTTATACGTACATAATTGCATAAAATTTTAATAAAAATTGACATTTGTTCCGTGCAATTATTCACGAATTCCTAATATGCTAATATACATCTTTTTTCAATAAAGTAAAAAAAATATATTTAAAATTATTTAGTAAACAAAAATATTATATATATTTTAAGCGTTTAAACATTTTAGCGTAAAGTTAAAGTATTATAAATGAAAATTGTAACAGAAGATTATATTTAATTACATTTAGCGAAAACGATGAACTGAAGATTATAATAAATTCGTCAGTCGGCATCGAGTGAACTCGCTTTTCGACAGCTCCGGTAGCTAAAAGTCACGATTTAACGGTAATGTTTGCGATCGATTAGATAATATTCATGCAGATTTGTCTCCAGGAAACCAACATCGATGGAACCGGCTTCGGCGATATCGTCTATCAAAATACCTGACTATGAAAACGACTATGCGGCCGGTTTCGTGCTGTTTCTCATCTTCAGCGAGAACAGGATTCGCGAGTGTGCTCATAATTAAGAAAATTTAATTATATTTCGCGTGGGAATAGTGTGACTATTCCCAGCATTTGGTCATCCGTAAATAGCAAGAAAATTAGCAAATACTATTCTTTACGCTATATCTTGCAGTCTAAAAATTTGCCTCTTATTTACCGAAAATAACAACAGATCAAAATATAATGCGGAAGATTAAGGAGAAATGCTGTATAATCGAAAGAATTAAATAAAATTATACTAAATAAATTATATAAAAAAATTATAATTAACCTTAGTTCTCGAATAGTATTATAATATAAGCAGGAGATTGAGTGAGTTAATACATTCTTTTAACTAAATTAAGTTAAAATTAATTTAATTACGTTAAAAGTTACATGAACAAAAAATTAACTAGTTAAAAATTATGTTAAAATTAAATTAACTTAAATTAAAAGTCAATTTTGAAAAGTATTATTCATTAAATTAAAAATTCTTAAGTTTTTCAAGTTAGATTAGTCAAAATAATTATAATGAATACAATTATAGTAGCATCAACAAATTAAATAATTTATTTGTAAATTAATTTACGTGAAATAACAAAGAAATATTGTTTCTTATTTGAGAATGGATTTTTTTTCTAATTTTTTTCTTTTACAATAATCCGTTATGTCGGACTGACGAAATTAAAATACGAGACTAGAAGGCCTGTATCAGTCATAGCGGTTCTTGATGCCGAATAATAATTTTTAAATTAAAGAAAATTATTATTCAACACTAAGAACCGCTATGACTGACCCAAGCCTTCTGTTCTTTTTTCTTTTACATAGATAAATTTTTAATTTAGGAAAAAAATTAATAAATTGAAGTTAATGTGTTTCAAAAGTTAACTAAGCAAAGTTAAAAATTATGACCTTTTTAACTTTATTATTTAGCTTTTAACTTTTCAACTAGTTACTACCTATAGTCCTGGATATAAGGAAAAAAATCTCGCAAACATGAGTATGCTTAATCTCGTTGCTGTAAATACTAAGTATAAACGAAATGTAAATTGTTGAGAATAGTTTTCTTCTTATAGAAAATGATTCCTTTAGGTATAATAAATTTCGAGAAATTCATAAATAGCTACGATGATTACGATGAGTCATCAACAAATAATCTTTTCTGGGGTGGATCGAAACTTTCCAGTCCGCTGCATTGCATTATAAACAAATGGTTATTTTTTTTTAGCTTCGATTAGCTGTTTACCATCTCTTAATCTTTAAATATAGAGTTAGTATTCCTAGAAGCGACGAATGCTGTGACTCACTCCATGTTTTCGTATTATAGTTTTCTTCATCTCTTTGTACAGTTCGCTCGTAAAAATTCATAATTGTCGAATAATTGTTGAATGATAAGTCCGCGTGCCGCTCAGGTAACATTTAAAATTAAATGTCAGGTATATAAAAAAAGTTTGAGGAGAGATCTGGGCGAGCGAAAGCGCGGAGAGAGGCGATGAGAGGAGCGACGCGGAATGTTCCTCAATGAGTTCGAGTGCGTTTTAACAGGTGGCGGCACATCGTTTCTGCTGTTGAATAAATAATCGGCTACGTGCGAGGCGACGTTGAAAACGTCGAGATACGCTATAAGCTTTAATCGTTGGTGCCGCGCCGGTCCACGATGTAATATTACACTGCGTTACGATACCGCGCTAACGATAGCGACGCTAGTACGTTTAATTGTGTCTCACGTGATCATCGCACTCAACTCTTCAACAATCAATCCTTTTTTTCACTCTTTCTTTAAGACGACACACGCACGCGCGAAGCGACAGTTTAATAATATTATTAAAATTTATTAAATCGAACATTCAATCCTCAATGAAGCCTAAATGTCGTTTTTCTAGTCGTAAGCACGTATTGGTTACCTTGTAATAAATAATTTCATAGCATTTCATTTTAAATTAAAATTCAGAAATTTTATTCCGATAAAATTATGCAGAATTATGGCGTATCATCTTAGCGCAGCTATTGCAAAATTTTCATCAATTCGTGACGCCATTACTGTGCAATAGTTACATAATAATGCCTATCGGGGCGTAAAACATCTACTTTGCAACGCCTATCTTAATCGACAATTCTTCAATAATTTGTTGTCTACAGTTTGCGGATGGATAAAAATGCTGGAGCTAAAAGCAAAATTTTTCTTCATCTTCATTCGCTATATGAATGGCTCAATTATTGTGTGAATGTCTTTTTTTGAAAGAATTAGTTGCGTTTTATCCCTTTCATCGTTACTGTCCTCTCATTGATATCTGAATAATGTTATTTCTCTTTTATGGAATCAATTGCTGCATGCAGCAATCTAGCTTTTCAGATCACTAAGCTTACGACCGCTGTCAACAAGATATATTGCTGCACGGAATACGAGCAACAAAGTGAAGAATGCTCTTAACAATTAAGAAATGAAATAGCAGAGTTTCCAACGACCCGCACGAACGAAAGCCGATATTTCAACGTGTCATTTTCATTTTTACAGAGACAATAAGACAACAAGACAAAAAGGGAAGATTAACAGTCTCAATATATTGTGTCAACATTCGCATACGTGTCTTTATAAAAATCATTTAGAAAATAGAAAACACAAGAAAAGAGAAAAAGGACAACCTAATGAATTTTAGACAATGTGAGATCAGAGTAGCGATCATATAACTTTCTTTTAATTTTACCTTTCCACCCTAAGAAAAAAATTACATGATCGGAACTCTGGATTATTCCCACAATTTCTCGATATAAAACGTAAAGAAACAACTTTTTTGCACAGAAAAATAATTAGTATTTCATCAATCATTGCCTCATGTATAAACAAGAATATAAAATCCATATGAAATCTTTTTTAAAGAATTTGATAATTTTAAACAAACATAATTTGCTTACATGAAGACATTTTACGCAGTTTTACCAAGAAAAATATATTTAGCATTATTCAATAATAATTTTGATGAGTTGCGAGAAAATAAGTATCAGATAGGAAATAACAATATCTTCAAACCAAGAATTAACACAATTAAGCGAAGAAAAATTCTTAGGTTGAGGCGTAATTCTTAGGTTGAGGCGAATCTTTGTGCCTAATAATGTATGTGTGAATTTTTACAATTTCCTGCTCATGTAAATTGCGCGCCGCTTATTTGTTGGTCTTGAAACACAGTTTTAAAACTGAAATATAAAGTATCACAAATTATATTGATAAGCAATTTATTGATAAGCAACTTTGATGCTACCAAGCATCTTAAGAATGTCACGTGTTAAAGTATTATCAAAAATTTAAAAATTTCATAGATTGTTCTATTATTACGTTTGCGTGTCTGAGTAAAATTTGAACATAATTCTCTTATCGATTTAAAAAAGTTATTTAGTTTTTTATGACTAAATAAGTAAAAAAACGTCAACCATGGACGCTGGATCTTGGTGCCTACTATACATTATTTTATAAATAAATCTTAAATATATTTTCAGATTTTATAAACTGCGTGCCGAACACTGTTGACCTAAAACGCAATCATAAACTGAAGCTAGAAAATGATATTACTAATTAAATTGATCGTCGATTTAATAACGGGGCCACCAGCACCTTAAAAAAACTGTAAATAATTTATTGCGAAGACTATTATCCCAGTCAAAGTTCGAATCTAGAATTTACCACATAGCCATTAGTCGAATTGGTATGAGGGAGTTTGAACCTTGGCTAGGGTAAATACTTTCCACAATAAATTATTTACGGTCTTTTAAAGTGCTGGTAAAATCGTTATTAAATTGATCAGTTTATTTCTAGATTCAGTTTATGATTGCTTTTCAAGTCCGACGATGCGCAGTTTATAGAAACTAAAAATGTATTTAAAATTTACATATCAAATGTTAGACATCAAGACTCCAGCTTCGATCGTAGTTGACGGTTCTTTACATATTCTTATGATTACACTTAAACGGTTTAATTCAAATAAGATCGTTTTATAGTATTTATTTGCAAATTTGATGAGGAAGCAGCATTACAAATTAAATCAAATTTTTACATATTTTAATAAAGCTCTAATAAATACTTGTGCAAAGTTCATATGGATCCGCTTACTTGTTTAAAAGTTATTTACCTAAAAGTGCAGCAAAATAAAGTTATTTTCAGTGCATCAGACATTACAAGCCAAATTTTTCGTTGTTTTTTTCTTTGCAGCTAGTTTTCAGAGCCAAAATTCGGATATTGATGACCAAAACTTTTTGTCGTTGAACAGGAACAAACAGAAGAAATTTGAGAAGACTGCAGTTTTTAAAGTTTAATAATTTATAGCTAGTATTGCATTACCAAAACATACTTAAAACACTATAAAGAATTTATTGTAAAAAAATCACTTCTATCTGCAGGATTCGAACTTGGATCTCCCTACACATTCTCTATAATTATATCAAAAATTAGAATTTTTTAAGATTATTATTGTCGAAACAATCATATTGTACTCTTTAGATAATTATTATAATGTTAAAATACAAATGTACATTTAAATTTGAATAATATAACATTTTACTAAAATTTAAGACTATCAAACTCTTTAAAGAAAATTTGTTTATACTCTTGTTTATGTATATATGAGACAATGCCCAGAAAACAATCAAAGTCTTGCAGATATCTTATTAAAGATACCTTCAAAATATTTCTTAAAAATGTTTAGAAGTTGTTTAAAAGATGTCTAAAAAGTTTGAAAAATGTCAAAAGATTTTGATGTCCAAAAAGATTTTGTTGAAAATAACTCTGTAGAATTTCTAAAAGATATCTATATGATAAAAGAAAAGATCAGTTACAGCAGCAAGAATCTGCATCTATGTGGTAATTAAATTTCAGTTATATATAGCTAAAATTTAGCTGCCACATACAGATTTTTGCTGCTTCAACTTACTGTAATTAATCTTCTTTTTAGGTGCATAGACATCTGAAAAACCTCTTAAAAAACATTTTCAAGATATCTGTCACAAAAGATATTTTTCAACTTTCTGAAAGATATCTTTAAAATGTCTCCAAATATCGAATGATATTTTAAAATGTAGCGTAAGATAATCTTCAATCTTTAAGTAAGTAGGTAGGATGGTCACAGCACCCCAGGATGCTGCCAAATACAGGATTAGAAATCTTGTTCTAAAAAATAAAAATAAAAAGTATTGTCCATAAATCTTAAAGTTCGTTTTTTTACATTCCTCTATTTAACTAATGTAAATTTATAACACAATACTGATAAAAAATATAACAATAATGATAACATTTTTTAAATATTGTCAGTACCCTGTCTACCTACTTACGTAACTTTTGATCATCTACTTACATAAAGGTTCAGATCACTGAAAGATATCTTTTAGACATTTAAAAGATATTTTGTTTTTATGTGAATGATTGTTGATTTGATAAAGTAGAAAAGAGTATTATAGCTACGTAGACATTACAGCTATCTCTATTATCCCCATTATTAGATGACGAATTCTAATGATTGTTTATGGAATTATTTGTTTAATAACCCGCCTTTATGTAGTGGCAATATGTCAATACATAATAGCCGGCAATTATTATACGGCATTTTTTTTCAGCATTTCAAAACTCTTTATCACATTTTAATATTTAATTTTTATATTTAATTACACATACTTCCTTATTGATTTTAAATTTGAGCGTATTATTATACACTGAGGAAAAAAGATATTAACTTGATTAAATTTTTCAACTTAATTGAATTTCTTCAGTTTAAACATTTACGTATTTAAATATATATGTAGTTAAATTAAATATATAAATGCTAAAATATTTTATGTATTAAAGTCAAATACATAAATAATTAAAAACTGGAAAATTTAATCGAGTTGAAAAACTTAGTCAAGTTAATAATTTTTTTTTTTAAGTGTTTAAATGTATTTGTACTCGATAGTTTTTTTGTTATTTAACTTTTTATTCGGCTATATACATTTCAAATTATGCAAAATTATTTAATAGCATATCATTTTATTAATATGGCTACTCAAGCGAGATTTGCATATCGAAATATTTCTTCAATAAATCGATTGTCATTCTAGAGAAAATATCTCTAATATGTTTCTGAGCGCAAGAAAATTCTAAATGATGGAAAATTAGAAATATATAATTTTGTAACAAAATACTGTGTATTTTTTAAACTAAACCAATTTATTTTTGGGGTGGCCATACCACTCTATTTTCTCTTCCACCCATTATGCTGTGTCGTTTTTATAAATCACGTCCTAAGTAATAAATATTTCACAGCTTTGAGTCTAGAATTTATTGAAGAGCTTTGATGAATACATATAACCATTCAAGTTTCAATGTAAAATATTGATTATTAACAAAGTTGTTGTATAAAATGCAAATGGGTGCAATATTACTACCTTTTCCTCTACTAATCTCTTTTCTGCGCGGAAACGCGTTGTGGAAACTCGTGCTGAGAGTATTGGCAGATGCAGCGAACGCGAGAGAGTGACTTTTGGCGCGGGAACAGCGTTTTTGACAGATCAGACCCAATTTCTAGAATGGCTGTCTGATTATGTTTACATGCTGGTGTACGGTTAAATATAGAGAGAGCCTATTTATCTCGCGGCGGGAAGCCACACGCGCGTGTTCTCGCGCGGAGGCGATCACGACGCATCATCGAGAGTGAGAGAGAGAGAGAGAGAGNAGAGAGAGAGAGAGAGAGACCGGCACGAGAGTTCTCCCTTTTTCTTTTCCTTTGTCCTCTTCTTTTTCAAACGGGGAACAATTTTCAAGGTGCGAGAAGAGGCGAAGCCGGACAGCCGGACAGTGACGCAAAAACTTCCCTCGTCGCAGAGTTTTAATTTTATGCCGTGTCGCGCGCGTGTTAACGGTGCTACGTCGTCGTCAACGGCCACTGCTACTCGCTGCTATTCAAAACGTCTATAAGTGCCGGCACTCGATACTCTCTTTCGCTCTCTCTTTCGAGAGAGAGAAAGAGAGAGAGAGAGAGAGAGAGAGAGAGAGAGATCGCCTCACGGGCTAGCTGGTATCGAAGTACAAAACGCGACGGCGGCGCGTGTGTCAAACGCGATTGCATAACGCAGCGTCGCTCGATCGGTGACATTGGGCAACCGGGCCCGATCATCGACGGCGTGATATCGAGGCGCGATATGATGCACCGTGTGAGATATACTTGTACAAATTCGCGTGCAACGGAGCCGACGCGATTTCGGGCGCGAGTTCTCCGAATTCGCAGAGTGCGAAGGGAGAAGATATATCGCTCTATTGCGTGGTTCAGCGAGATCGTATTATCGGCCCCGATCTCCAGGCCCCTCACTGACCCCTACTCCAGGTAGAATACCAAGGTACAAGAACATCATAATGACTTAATTTGTCACTTAGAAGTCACTAAATGTAAGAAATGATTGACTTTTAACATGATACTAGTCGCTGTCAGCGAGTGAGCGAGTGCCTTTTGACATGATTGTGACTCCTTCTTTAGCTGTGTTCTACCTGCGAATACAGGTGACACCAACGTGAAATGACAGAAGTCAAAGTGGACGTACCAAATATCAACTCGTGGGTGACCGTCTGCTCCGTGCTGCTCCGTGGCATGTCGAAGGCCGGTGGGGGTGGCGGTGGAGGCTGCATGGCGTTCTCCATACCCTTTCTCTCCTTTGCTAGCTCGCTCTCGTTCTCCCTGTCTCCTTCCCTCCTACACCGCGCACTTGTCACCGTTGTATCGTCCGTGTTCCTGCTGGACGTCACGCTCGGGAACAAACTTGATCCGCTCAATCGACGCGCATTTCGCGGTAACGCGGTACGCCCATATCCGCGTCGGGAAACGTCTCTCGGTCTCTCTCTCTCTCGATCGCGTTACTCGTTACTCGTTGCACACGTGTGTCCGTTCCGCGCGCGTGTACCCGCGACCACCGCGGCCTGCACCTACACGTACGTGTCAATGTATATACGTTGGCGTGCGCGCGCGAGCGCGCGTGGTATGTGCGGAGTACGCCGAGTACGGCGATAATACGGCGTAGAGAGGAGCGCGAGGCGCGAGAGCTCCGATTTTTGCGCGTGCAGAAGGTGCAGCTGGAGCGCACCGGCGCGGCG